>JAVYIG010000035.1:1125000-1221154 GCA_035222895.1 Strongylocentrotus droebachiensis | reverse complement strand
AGAAACCCAACAAAATATGTCCCCGGAAGTGTGATGGTATGCCATCAAGATGTCTTTCTCCTCCTCCCTCTCTCTATCAGCCTCTCAGCTCTCCCATCCTCCTCTCTCTCTCTCTCCTTCTCCCCCTCTCTCTCTCTCTCTCTCTCTCCCTCTCCCCCTCTCTCTTTCTTTCTTTCTCTCTCATTCTCTCTCTCTCCCTCTCTCATTCACCCATTCTCTCTCTCTCTCTCTCTCGTTCTCTCTTATTTCTTTCTCTCTCTCTCTCACACACATTCTCTCACTCTTTCTCTCCCTCCCTACTCTCTCTCTCCCTTTCTCCTTCTTTCTCTTCCTTATTCTCTCCCTTAACCTCCCTTGTACACCTTTCTCTCTTTGACTTTCTAACTTCCTTACTACTGTATATCATCAGTCATCCTTTCTCCTATGGACTATCATCATACCAGTAATCATCTCACCTGAACTGGAGTGATATAAACTTGTATCATTTCATACACCCTTTCAGCTCTAAAAAAAAGATGATATCATCTGTTTGGCGCAAGAAAGGCGTTGACTCCTATCACTAAACACAGAGGTAAAGTTCAGGTAACGTCCGTCTGGCTTTCAAAACATGTCAAACCCCACCTGCCAATCACTCAATCACTATATCCTCCCATTGGAATCTGTTAATAGCCCCTCTCCATTAAAGAATGACAGTCAATGAGAATAATGACCCTTAAATACCTATCAAGACCAGGATTACCTCTACACTGTCAATACAAACAATTAGTCTCAAGTAAGTAAGAGATCAGACTTTTCTTTCAAAAAGCCTAAATTCTCATGCACAGTAGACTTGTATATCTTTAATTAAGAGTCTGCACCTAATCAAGCGGTCTGGAAATTTATCTGAACACATCATTATTTGAATGAAACATAAATGAGATACACTATACCACTTAAAAACCTTCATTTATTCATAATATGGTTGCTTAGTTGCCTTGTTATTTAAAACGCCTGTATTCTGTAATCCAGAAAATAATAACTTTTGATGGGGGATTAAGATGTGTTATTTGACTATTCTGAATGAATGTCAAGATCATCTAAGCGGTATAGAGGCCTGCAGAAAAAAGGCAGTTACTCACATCGACAATGCATGAATCTTGGCTGTATGGCCTTCTTGCGGGCAGCCGTCAATATTTTACTGCCCTTTGCCTAATATGATTCTGCCTCTGTGTTGTTGTTGTTGTGTATGTTTTTGTTTGTTGTTTGTTTGTTTGTTTTGTTTTGTTTGTTTGTTGTTGTTGTTGTTTTTTGGTGTTTTTTTTTTTTTGGGGGGGGGGGGCTTGTGTTCAGGGGCATCTTTCCTTGCCATTTGCTAAGTGGCCCAAGCCTAACAGTTACTATTAGAATCATAACACTTCTAAACCAATCAATACATAATGCAATATCCCTGTTCTCTCTGTCTCTCTCTCTCTCTAACTGTCCTACATTGAACCTGCCATACCCTGTCAATCAATCTATCAATCACTGCCCAGCACCCCATGCCTGTCTCAATTAAGTCATTACAGCACAATGAGATTAATGACACTTAACACCTTGTTGACACTTAAACACCTACTTAACTACCTCACAATACAAACACACTACACCAGCACACACACAACTGCACCAGTATTATTCTCACATGTACTTGACTTAGCAAGATACACACACACACACTCTGTAGTGTACATGACTATGTGGTATTTGAAGCTACACACAAACTTATACCAGTGGCAATTTATTGTTGAGTAGCATTTAGCCATTTTAGGTGGAACTGCAATATCTTCTTACAGCTAACTGTATTATCTGAACTTTGTATTTGTTAATGGCTGATCAATTAAAACAGGATCTTCAGTTGCTAAGAAACTGCTGAGAAGAATTTGATATGTTTATTTTGCCTTGCTGCTGAAGCTGTTTTGGCAACATGCATGGTTGGAGTGCAAATATTAAAAAGGAAACATGTTAATTTGCTATCAATGTTCGACGTCCCTTGCATAAAGAAGTTCTGATATGTTTCGTGAGAGTCAATACGTAAATTCATGATTTTAGTATATAAAAATGGCCTTGGCTTATACAAGCACAGACAACTTTTTTGGTAACAGTCGTTTTGGCATTTCAAAACAGAAAGTTTAAAGCATTTGAAGAATATGAAATTAGGTCAAACTCGGAATCTCAAAATATGTTTAAATTGAGATTGCATACAAACTGACAATGCTAATGAAAATGTATTTGTTGGTGTACGTATGAATAAAGTTAACCCAATTAACTACTGAATTATAATATTCCCCATAGGTTTAATACAGAAACCACCTTGTTCCAGCAGGAAATGGGGTTATAAGCAAATACTACAGAGGGACCATCTCTGTAAATCTGATACACAGTATTTTTTTGCAAACTTTCATGATTAAACCTGTTATTCAAATCACACACCCCTTACCTCCCATTACCCCCTCCCCTCCCTTTCCCCTCCCCCCCCCCCCCCCTCCTTCTCTCCAACACTCCCTATTGTATGTTATCAAGAATACAAAAGTCACATAGGTGTACTAATTCTAAGCCCTTTTAGGGTCTAATCTCATGTATTGTAGGCTAATGGATAACTATTGAGAGAGATCTCAGCAAATAATAAACACTCCACACAAACACGGTCTTTGATTGACAGCACATAAAACTCATCTCCTTTAAACCCTGTCCCAGAAGATTTTTTTTGGGTGGATCCTTTTTACTTTTCACATTTAATGTCCAATATGTGCCCCTCTTTTAATTACCACCCCCCCCCCCCCCCCCTCAGTAAAATGTATTGTTTAGCTAGATAGTAGGTACATAACTCTATAGCTACATATACATCTTAATTACATTGAGTTTTTTTGTCTGAAAATTATATCACAAAACTGAGATTTGAACACCACTTTTAACAAGAACTGTAGAATGAATCAGTATCAATATGACACAAGCTAATTATGAGCAAGTGTAAGTGTTAATAATCATGACCGGCTAGCTATAGGCCATTGTTGTTTTTATGCTTGAAAAATATGTCATAAGCCAATACTACACATAATACATGGTAAGCAGTCATCCCCAAAAAACATTTGATATGATATGTTCCTTAATGAAATGATGCTATCCAGTATCCATGCAGTATGTCCACTCCTTTTGATGTATGTTTCTATTAATATGTAAATGCTCACCATTCCTTTAATCATATAGTCAAAGACACGAGAAATGATTTATACCTGTAGAATTAGAATACTATTCTATCCTTTAATGGCTGGGCACATTCTCAGGAAGTCGTTGGTGATAAGGAAAGAGAAAAACAATATGAGGAAGCCAATCGAGGAAGCAATAAATATGTCAAATAGATCATGTCCTATTACTAAAGAGGAAGTCATACACTTTCATTCATAAAGTCAAGTACATGAACTTCACAATTATTCTGACTCATGCACTTTCATCATGAAAACATTTTTGAAGAAAGCACGTTTAAAAAAAAATGATATAAAATTAACTAAAATGGTCCACCTTGTTTTTCTCATGTATTGCATACCGTATTTATTTTCACTCACAAAATATTTCCAATGAAACCATTAACAACAATCAACTCCATGGCCTCTATCAAAAACTTTGACAATAATTCTATTATCATATTGAAGTTCCATGAGGAGGATCCAGGCAGAGATAGTGTACGGTGGTCGTTTCAGCCAAGGCGAGGCGTGGTTCTAACTAGCAGAGAACAAGAAATGTACATTTTCACTCCATGCTTGTCTATGGGGGAACTGCCTGTGATAATGCACGCTTGCAACCTCAGGGGTTTATTTTGCATATCTATATTTACATACACATTTGTATCACAACTGTAAATAATAAATATTCAACTAACAAAACTTGTAAATGAAAGGAGATACATTTATAGATTCCTGTGCATCTAAATGAGCTGCTGTAACATCCTAAAGGCCCTCAGCAGATTGTGTAGGTACATTGTAGTAGAACTTAACAAGAGCTGGCCTTTCACTCTTGGCAACAAAGAATGGCGAAAAACTCATGGCAATCTTATGCCCTTTTAGATCTCAGTAGACTGTACATGTATGTATTAGTAGATTCAATACTGGTAACAAAGAAGGGATTAACTCATGCTAGTTAGCAGTTTAATGCCCTTTTGGTCCTCAGCTGATAATATGAAGTAGAAGAGAAGACAAACAATGAGGAGCTGGCCTGTTACTCTTAGCAACAAACTTTGAGGGTTATGAATAAATCAAATATTGACCTTTTTATTAATATCACACTTGAACTTCATGTTGACTCTACTATAGTTTTTATCGTGGTAGAGTGTTTGTATTATTATGATTGACATCTATCTTTAAAGAGTCACTCCTTAATTATTTCAACCCAAACATGCCTTCAAATAACACTGTATTTGGCACAAATGTTCCACAAGTTTGAGACCAGGGTCGCAAGTGCCGCCATAAAATCAATTTCAATAGCCTTACCGGTATATGCGATCACATGAAGTGTGTGAACATGAAAGTACACCATGTGAACATGATTTGTATAGAAACTACTGTACATTATGGCATTGAAATTGCTCTTTAATGATTTCCTGAGGAAAAAAAAAAGTGATTGTGTTCAACACCAGAAAATATGCACACTTTTAAATTTCTGTTAATATCAATAATAATAATAATCAAACATATTTGTATATCACATACACAAAGGCATAAAATGAATTTGTAGTAGGTCCATGGAAATGCTTACATGTCTCCTTGAGCTTTACAGAATAGAATATAGAAGGAGTGGAAATGGTGCACTGGGTTCATTTAAACTTCTGTTCGAAATTTCTTTGCTCTTTGAAAGTTCTGTTACTTTAAGCACCCCGTCCAATTCATCTATATATATTTATGTATGTCATGCATGTGTACATGATCTACAGATGAAAGTTCATTTATTACATATACAATAATGCTCTTTAAAAAAAGGGGGCTTGGGTCATCGATTATGAACAAACCATATGCATGGTAAATCATTTTGAACAACAAATGTTCAAGCTAACAATCACAGACAAAAACTTGCTTCTTTGTCAAAACACAAAACAAAATACTGGCAAACATGGGTACATGTATTTGCAATTCTGCAAAGATTATGTTATCATCTGGCATGCTACAAAGTTCAGGACTAAAGCAAATAAAACTAAAAACATGAAATCATTAAGTTGTGAGGAATACTGCTTGAAATATTAAGTAAACAAGTACCTGATATAATGAGAGGAGAATGATTATTTTGTTAATTTAACAACTTACATGTAGAATACAAATAAGAAAGGTCATTGGTTTTCCTAGTTGAAAAACACATAAGCCCTTTACTTTAATACAAGAATAATACCGTACTCATGATTTTATATATGTCTCTTTAATGTCTAGATTTGTTTTATAAAAAGTAAGTTAAAGGTAAGGATTAGGGTTGCAAGTGAGTTTTAGGTTAGGTTTAGCCTTTTGGGTTACCCTGGTATTTTTCTCATGCGAAAATATATATTTTCCCGCTATTTTGACTATAGTCTCATGGTATTTCCTAGAAAAATAAACTATTTGTCTTTAATTTTCTCATGGAAAAAAGGGAAAATAGACAAAACACAAGTTTTCAGGCTTAGGATTTGGAACAAAAGATAGCTGAAAAATATATTCAGAGTTGAAAATAGTTTTAAAAAACATATTTTTGTGCTGTTTTTTTCACTATTTTTCGACTACCGTTACCGGGTATTCAATTTTGACCAAGGTATTTGGTCCAGGGTTACAGTTAGAAATATGGTCAATGTAGGAAATTGACTGCAGCTAGAGCAATTGTTCCCAATAATAGGTTACAAAACTCAACGAATATGCAAGATACAGCAAACATACTAACATTCCAATGGAGCCCTTTGAAACCTGATAGTCAGTAAAAGTGTTATTGACCTGGATCAAGAGAAAAACTGGGTGTATTCTGGACGAAAAACAGAAGAAACCTTCATTTGACTTTTCCAAGTATGAAATATTATCGATAATATTCCTGCCCTGTCTACCAGCAAGAGAGATGAAAATCCAGCTTTGGCGTACTTGTCTTAGAAAGTACAAAAGGGAAGATAACTGTTACATGAGCTCTGAAGCCTACACTTGAGCCGTTCTAATGATACCGGTAGGTAGGGCGTGGTCTAGGAAGGAACAACTCAGGTATGCAGGTAGTAACATAGCATAGTAACGGCGTGTTTATGCTTAACTTTTTCTGGCCAGAATCAGGCATCTGTTACGCGTTTAGTTTAAAACACGGTTGCGTCCTTTCTCACTTTTGTAGAATCACCGAAAAACGGCGATCACGATCGCCGATCCTAAACTCACAAAAAGATGCGTTTACAATTTGTAAACGCGTTTAAATGGGGTCAACACACTGACCTCTAGTGGGTCTACATAGCATGCGCATTTCAAGGTTGCGAATCCAGCTGCAAGGCCAATTAAGGCCACCAATGGAGAATTGCCTGGAGGAGCCAGAGAAGTGAGCATAAACAGTTCACCGTGGAACTGCGATTACGATGAGCGTTTACGATGAGCGTTACAAATCGCTCATTCTGCCTTCAAAATTTAAGCTTAAACGCACCCTAAGACAACCATCCTTCACCTTCCATGTTGTGTGAAGGAATTCTGTTTACAGAACATGCAGTAATCATGGTTTTAAAGGTAAAACAAAGTTTTGGTATGGGGTCATGAATTTGGTTTAAACGAACATATTGGAAGCATATTATCGTTAAATTTGATATTTTAATTTCTCAAAAATCGCTTTGGAGCCCAATTTTTCCAAAGCTACTTATTCTAACACTACATGTAGGTTTTACAATGGTAATGTTAATTTCAATTTTCATAATCCAATCCTGTTGAAATATTACTCAAACTTTGTATAACCTTCAATAGAGGCAGATAAAATGAGAGGAACAGGGCAATGAAAGTTTGGGAAAATCAAATTAAAAAATAAGAAAGTTATGAATGATCAATAAAACACAAATTGGCAACTCAGTGACGTATCTTGCAAGGTCCCCTCCCATTCATTCTGTACTAAACAAATCAAAAATGTCTATTTCCCATATTATCAGGGTGGACTTCCCCTTTAACCTGAATGGTATATCACCATTTAGTCCATTGTCAGTTGGTCCATTTCATCACATTTTATTGATTCTTCATTCGGTCTAATTCCTTATTGGTCTACTTTAGACCTTGTCTATAGTTGGTCTAATGTCCATTTTGGCCAATACATGTACATATACCCATTTAGTCTAATGACCAGTTGGTCTAATACACATTTAAGTCTTTTACCTACTTGGTTTAATATCAGAGAAGTTTATCTCTGCTATTTTCTGTCTCACTCAAACATTTTCTTTGTCTCTCTCCCTCTCTCTCTCTTGCTTATTTAAACATTCAAGAAGGATACTATGATACACTGCAATCAAATATTTATATAAAATATTTATATTTGATTATTAATGTCTTGCTTTTTGCTGATATCATTTGTTCAGCTTTTCCTAAATCAACACACAGCTGATGCACTTTCGATTGGTTACTAAAGATAGCATGGTATTATCAAAACTGCCCATATTGTAAATTTGTCTATCCAAAATATTGATACATTTCCGGGAATATGTAATCAATGTTGGTAGGAATGAAACCTGTGTACAAAGACCACTATCAAGGAAAGCAAGAAGAGAGGTTGTTATAGACATATGGCCTTTATGAACAGGTTCATACATCATTTAAGTACCGTATAATGCATGTTTCAAAGAGGTTTCAAATTTTCTAAAAGGAAACAAATTGAGTCTTTATAGATTAATTGTTTTTCTACGCAGATGGTACCGGTACATGAAATTGGTACGACAGGATAGGCTATTAATTATAACTGATCAATCCCTGCAAATGCTCATTCAATTGTATTACCTCGATTTCTCCGGAAGAATACCTATTAAACATCTAACTACTTGCTACAATGATATCAAAAAGTGTATTGCTCTTGCAAAAGTGCCCTACATAGACAAAGAGCTTCTGACTATTAAAGCAAATATGTCACACACTGAAGTGCAATTTCATAATTAATAACTGAGTCCAGAGAAGTAGAAAGAAAAATTAATCAAGAAATAAGAGTCTCTCTTTTGTGGATACTTTGTAATCAATAATATGCCTGCTATGTAGTATCAGCTGGCTAAATATCATGTCTATTATGGGATGGGTTTGAAGAGAAACTGTGAAATCAATCAAAAAGGGAAATTTCAATTGCATTTTCTTGTCATTATGTACAAAAGCTGTTAGGAAGTGTTATAATCATATATAGAGTTAGATTTCATTTGGTTATCATACTTGTGAAACATTAGTTATTGACTTATGCAGTGATTCAGGGAAACACAGCATATTAGGGTATACAATGTAAAACTTTATCATGATTAAGTTACATGAAATTGCAAAGTTGTGCAAAAGTGTTATATAACATTAAAATCAAAGAATTAGATTGCATGATTATTATACTAATCTGCAAATAGAATATATTAGATTAAGCAGAGATTTAATTGAACTAAGTATTTTCAGGATTTATACATTGTAACAACTGTTGATTAAAACTAGCCCCGCCCCCCCCCCCAAGAGAGAGAGAGAGAGAGAGAGAGAGAGAGAGAGAGAGAGAGAGAGAGGGGGGGGGGGGAGAGAGAGAGGGATGAGAGGCAGAGAGAGAAATGTCATAATACAATAAAATACAACGAAGGGGAAATTTAAAATAATATTAAAACTTAAAAGAATAAATCAAATCAACCACAAGCAATATTTTCTTGAAAGTAACTTGATGTATAAATCCTTACTTCATTGATGATTAACCATAGAGAGTTAAAAACAGACATGCCATATGTCATCAATTAAAGCACATCCAAAAGAGCATCACAATTCAGTGGACGTGTCATTTTTTCCATCTAATCTTTTTACATTTTCCTTCTGCTAACCCATTAGCACTGCAATACAAATCAATACTTCAGTGAACGACTAAATTCAATGGATACGAACAAGGTAGGTGATGGCAAAATACTAAAATTCTCTATATTTTGTCGCAAAATCTCACATTTTGCACTTTTTCTGCCGGAAAATGTTTGAAAAGCACCAGGAGCTGGAAGAGAGGGGAACACTCGCGCATTTAACGTAGCGGAATGTAGCCCAGCGTGGGACCAATTTGGAGCCTGCCTTCCGTTTGTCACACCGGGGCAGATGCGTGAACACACCATTGACAGAACAATGAAGATTTTCAATAGAAGGAAGAGAATATAATGAAATACTAAAGATGAACCTCAGAGCCTTATATTTCTGATTTCAGACTTCTGCTAAATACTTAATCCAAATATATATATATATATATATACTTTTTTTTTGGGGGGGGGGGGGGGCTGAAGTATTTGAAAAATAATGTGCTATTCCAAAATTATATATCCAGTAGATTAAAAGTAGTAAAATACATTTAATATTTTTGAGGCCATCATGAAGTATTCCCATAAAATGTTTTCAACATGAAGACAAAAAAAATGTAAATAGAACTTTTTAGTATGTTAAACCAAGGAGGATATCCTCCTCATTGATATATATATCAAACCTTCCAATACGACCTACCCCAATACTTTAAAACAGTTTAAGATTAATGTAGATTTGAACAAAAAATATGCAAAGTTTGATAGGTTTAAAAGTATAATATCATTGTATAAAGCTAAAAAGAAATAAGGCAGCTAGGAAGTCCATAACGAGTTTACTTTAGGAGGGGCCCACATTCACGGCAAGATAACTAAGGAACAAACCAACAAGAGAGGGGAAAAGAGTATGAAAAAGTTCAATCAAGTTCATGGAGGAAAGAATGAAGAGAAATAAAATTGGTGAAAGGAGAGTAATAAAAAGGAAAGACAGAGATTTGAGAGAGAGAGAGAAGGGGGATACTCCTTGGTTCTGCACTGTTGGCTCGGCATGAGGTCTTGTATGTCAATGGGTTTGAGCTGCTAGTCCCTGCCGATTAATGTGTGAACAATTATCTCGCTCTGTCGCTTACCGAACAGTCCTGCTGTACAGCCTAAGATCCTGTGTAGAAGACACTGCGAGGTTATGTCTTTCTGTCCCACTTCATTTCTCAAAATATAGCCCTGAAATTTCATAAGCAGTCTCTTCAATATAGAATCAATATGAATCCACAATCTATAGAAAGTTTTTCACATAAATGAGATCAGAGTCTCGACTCTTGATTTCAGCATCATCGTTTATAACTGTTTAGAGGCACAAAGGCATTATTTCATATCATTTAGAAGTAAAGCCTTCCACCGTGGTTCCACGATTCTCCCAACAGAAATAATCACCTATTGAGAGCATGGAGGGCATTAACTTTAAGTAAAGTGTAAAAGTTAACGCCCTTCTTGCACTTAGCAGACAATATATGTGTGTGCTTCATCATTTTACCATTTTTCTAGCCCTCATAGATCATTAGCCATCTCTTATTTGATCCGAGAAGGCTTACACAAATTTTTGTTTTACAGCATCAATATTCATATTGTCTGGGTAGATTTGAGATTCATATCACTTGTTTTGAATTATAGAAAATTATTAGGTTTGAACAGCTACACCCTTCAAGCATTTCAACAGGTAATACCAAAGGTATCTCTTTGGTATTACTTTATCTACATGTACAAGACAACAAGACTCAAGTTTGAAACCTGAAATACATTCTCTGTATTCCTTCTTTCTCCATCCCACTCCCTCTCTCCTTCTCTCACTCCCCCTCTCTTTCTTTCTCTCTCTCTCTCTCTCTAACTCTCCTCATCTCTCTCTCTTTAAACAAAAAAAAGTAGCAGAAACACGAAGTTGCAAACCATCCAGAGACTATTAATAAATTGCGTTACTGACTAATTAATTATGTCATTACAAATCTTTATTCTCAGTTTTCTTATGTATATCTGATTTTCTTATAAAACTGAAGATATGGCGTATATATTCAATATACTGAATGAACGCCATTAAACTATTACCAACATCAACAACATCTCTCTCTCTCTCTCTCTCTCTCTCTCCCAGCTATTCATCTCAATCCATCTGTTTGTCTCCCCCTCCTCCCCTCACTCTCTATTTGTCTCTAGTTCTCTCTCTCTCTATTTCTTTCTTTCCTTTTTATTATTCCTCAATCAAAACAACACGCTTTCTAGTACATGTATGTTCACTCAAAGAAAACTTTTCCTCCTTGGTCTAAAAGCAATGATCCCAAATGGCGCAATTCTATTGAAAGCCTTAAAGCGAGACAACTCTTGTATACCCACCTGTGCCTATAATAGAATCATCTTACCCAGTGTTCACACTACCAGAATTCATCGTATAAGCTATAGGAGAATCATAGAGCTATACGATAAGTGATCAATTTACCCCTAGTGTGAATGTTGTGGAAAGGAACCACATATAGCAAAACGCTTGTTTGAGCATTCTTTCAAATTAAATCTCGATAAAGATAAAGAATCAGCATCCCGCTCTAGTTTGAATGTTGTTTCGTATGAACATTTGTTTTATAAATACCATGTTTCTTTATACAATGTTGTTTTCTAGTCTGAACGCTCCTTTTGCTGTGCCAAGGTTATATATATACAACGTTTCTTTATACAATTTTTGGTATAAATTTCTTTTAGTGTGAACAGGCTATTAGTGTTACGCCATGAGGCTTTAAGCTCAACTGTCTGGCTGGCTGGCTGGCCCAAACACTAGTTATGATCCAATTAGGGCAGCCGTTAATTGGACTAATTAGCCATGCTGCTGCAGCATTGTTGCAAACTTCTGCCCACCATAGTAAACCCAAGATGCAGAAATTATCTTCGGACAGACTTACAATGTAACGGTCAGGGATTACCAATGGTCTATTTGAATCGTCGATGAATGAATGAATTGAAGAAAATAGAAAGAATCAATACAACTTGGCTTCAAACAAACTTTCGAAAGGATTATCCACGGAGCTCGGGTCAATGACCAAGCATGCAGAAGGAACGGCCAAACAAAATCAACGGAACACGAACTCAGTTTGCGTAAAACTTCTTTCACTGCTGCCCCTGATGCTGGGTTTGATGAGATAATGAGGATTGGGAATGTTCTAGAAAAAAGAAAACACCATTGTTATTCAGCAAATCAAGAATAAAGTGCACAAAATTGAAGGCTCATTTTTGTGAGTTTCACCACTAATTGGTCTACTTACATTTTTGTAGAGAGCTTAAAAACAGCTCCCAGACAAGATGCACAAATGAAAGTGATGTTATCGTCTACTTGTTTCAAGAGGTCACTAACATTTAATAGGCTAAACATTCAGTCCTTTATTTCTTTATATGCTGTATGCTGAAAATATGATTGAAGACCTACCTGTAGGTATTCAGTATTCCAAAAAATTTAGGACAAAGACTCAAAGAGGCAACTTAAAACCAAGCCTCTTGATATATTTTCAAGGATAAAATCATCTAAATATGTATTTTGTGGATTAGTAGAATTACATGGTACTGCATGGTACATGTAAATCATCTTTGAGTTCGAATATGGATTTTAAAGAAGCATCCTTAAAAATACAGGGTACTGGTAAAGATCTTTAAGAAACTTGCCAAAATACATGTATATACCGGTAGGCAGTTATGTAAATGTATTTTAACCAACAATGTAATGTCTTGACCAATTACAATCACTTGTTACTACAAATTGAGGGGGGAAAAACACCCCAAAAAATGAACAGAATTGCAAAAATGTTGGTCAGACATATAATTAACCTCATGTCGGGCAATTTTAACTCAGTAAACATTTTATTCTGTGCAGCGTATCAAACTCAAGTGTCCAATTTGAAGGATACATGTGTACATAACAAATGTTGGAAGGGTTCAACAACCTAGATGACAGCTTAGTTACATCCCATTTACATGGGGGACATCTTGTGATTAAACAGTTTTCTGAACTTTGGCCCTCCTATAAACAACATGGAAGGTTGGGCGCATGCATTATGTCATCTGTCCTTTACAAGGTAATTCCCCCTAACTACTGCATTTAATAGGCAAATAATTCCTGGCCCTGGTGTGCATGTATCGTTATACATCAAAAAAAATTGTAATGCTATGTTATGTCTTTTCAGTCTGTGTAGCCTTATGTGAAGACATTTTTCTTTCTGGCTAATGTTACCAAACTCATGCAATATTATTATTTCTTTGCACTTGTTGATATAGTACATTACCTTCTTTTTTTCATTGTGGAGGTACATGAAATAGATACATGAATTGTAGAGACGACATGATTAACATAGGGAAATACAACACAGACTGAAACTAGTGAAAGGACAAGTCCACTCGAAAAATAACTTACTTTCAATAAAAGCAGAAAAATCAGACAAACCAAACAAAAAAAGTTTGAGCAAAATCGGATAACTAATAAGAAAGTTATGAATTTCAGAAAAAGTATGTAAAACTATGGAACAATAAGATTCACAACACAAGATGGCTATTAGTTCGGACGTCATGTCCTCACCATTTATCAATTGCTCTATATGGTTTAATCCCATTAATTTCCCTTTTTATTCCCAAAAACTTGATTTCCCCATGCCTTTGCCTACATGTAGGTTATATGATTTGTATCATATTGCATGCATGACATTTCCCAAAATCTTTTAATGAACTTTGAAGAATTTACTATTTTCTGAATGTTGTATATTCATAATCATTGATTTGTATATGAATAGTTTATCAAAATTCAAATTTTTCATGATTTAACTGGGAAAAAATTATTCTATACTAATGCATCCACACTAAAACATATTACTTTTAATCTAACTTGGATGCTGGTGTGAAGAAATAAGATTCTTAAGGAGAAAATAGGACATTTATATCATCAATATAAAGAAAATAATTAGTGGATAGTGAGGACATGACATCACAGACTCATGAGTGAGTTGCCAATTTGTCTATTGATTTTCAAAGTTTTTCATGTCATTAAAAATTCATAACTTTCTTATTAGTTATCCGATTTTGCTCAGACTTTTTTTGATTGGTTAGTCTGATTTTACTGCTTCTATTGAAAGTTTTTCTTTTTGGAGTGGACTTGGGCTTTTAACGTTTTTGCTGCCACTTCCAACTTTTAATCATGAAGTTTTACTATTTTCATCCTGATGAACTTAAAGGACATAGTTTGCAACTAGGCTATTTACAAAAGAGTAACATTCTGATGGCAAAGAAAGAAGTGAGAGATACAGCCAGAACTTGGACTAAAAGGCACAATAAACGAAGAAAAATACGAAAGGAAGAGAAGCAATAGACAGGACTTCGCAAAAAACTTTTGGGGGAAGGGGGTCTGGATTCAAAATGTAAGAGTATGTGTACAAGCCTTCTGTAAAAATGCTTTTTGAATCAATTTTGAGGGGTCCAGACTGGGATTTTGGGCACTCATTTGTCCCAGGCGCCTGTTAGTGTTGAGCCTTGCAACAAACAGTGTTCCCTTTCCTCGTTAAACTTTATGCACCTAGCCACAACTTTTTAATTCTTAATTCATCGCCGTTTTTATACAAATTCTTTTCTTATTTCTTTAGCCATATGAATTTTAAGTAGGAATTTTGCAGAAAATTCATGAAGGTTTACTATTTTCATCCACACAAACTTTAAAGCACAAGTTTGCAACAGAGTAGCATTCTGACGCCAAAGAGACAGATACAGCCAGAAACATTGACGAGAAGGCACAATAAACGGAGAAAATAATATGAAAGGAACGGAAACAATAATGGGAGGGGAAGCAAAACAGGGGTGGGTCTGTCTAAGCGTTTTCAGGAAGTCGTTCAAAAACCACAGCGGTAATCTTTTGTGCTCTCCTTTTAGACCATGCATCAATGATTCTACCAAGATCAAGTACATGTATATAAATGAGGCCCATTCACATTGCAAAATAAAAAAGAATTTGAAAAACAATGGTTTATTGATCTATCATTTACAAGACTGGAAAGATCAATAAAAAATGTTTGGTGATTCATACTTTGTTTGGGCGTGTGAGTTGTGCGCATGCACCACTTTTCGTTACCCTGAATGTGTTAGCAAAAAAACTGAATAATTCACTTGTGTTTTGAGAGGGAGCATTTACACTGCAGACATAGCTTTTCATTGTGTTTTATTGATAGTTTCTTAGCAACTTTGGACAAAACTCCAGAATGCGAGAAAAACTGACGGTTTTTGCTTGCAGTGGGAATGCCCCTATGAAGTTCATATAATTAAACTCATTTTCTCCTTTGAGGAATCATTCTTGCTGATTTGATATAAGATAAGATAAACTTGGTTTCCCCCTGGCCATGCAGCTGTCTAAGTGCATAATTCATCCCATTTATCATTTTTATGCTTCAAACCTCAAATAAAAACTACAACACGGTTGATTTAGAGACTATTACAAAGCCATAATGAACTGTTTATCCTAGTTTTGTCACACAAAGTCCTCCAATCAATCCTTCAAACTAGTTGAATTTAGACAAGATGACAATCCAAACTTTGTTTCCCTTTTTTCCTCCTCTTTTGGTATTTATAAATCGTCAATTGAGCATGATTTTTTGAGCTGCTTTTTGAGCTGCTTTTTCAAACTAGTTGAATTTAGACAAGATGACAATCCAAACTTTGTTTCCCTTTTTTCCTCCTCTTTTGGTATTTATAAATCGTCAATTGAGCATGATTTTTTGAGCTGCTTTTTCGAAAGCAAAATCACAGAAACATAGCAACATTATTCATTTGTGGTCTTATGGTTCATTTTTTTTGTAATATTGTTTGTTTGTTTGTTTGTTTTCTGACATAATGTAGAGACAACATTCAGGAATACACATCAACAACATTTGGCCTAAAGCTTCCATTCTAAAGCTGTGTATCAAGTGTACCTGTACCAGTACATTTGAGATGGTTAACACATACCGGTACTTATTTCCTGAAATTAAGTTTTCCCCTCACACATAGTTACGACAATGTGCGCAATAAACTTCAGACCCTCCGTTACATGTTGACTGACAAAGGTACCAGTCAGCATTGCAGTCCGAACATTCAATTCAATTCAATTCATTTTATTTGCACATTTGATTAAAAAAAATCACAATAACAATCATACACAATGCAAGTCAATTCCAACAAATAACACAACAGAACAGAAGCATCAAAATGTGGAGGGACAAACAAAGGCCAAAAGCCTATCAATGGCTTGTCCGTAAACTATATAAGAAATTAAATATAAATCAAGTGGTACAACAGGGTGAAAGAGAAAAACAAGGCAAATGTACCGCTTTACAGACTAAGAACCACAACATTGAACCACATTTTAACAAATTATATCAAAAATGTGATTAAACATACAATGCTGGTTATATAATTTATATAAAATAATAAGTAAAGAATACATAATGTTCTACAATGAGGAAGTTATCTGAATAACAGAAAATTATGGTTTAAAAATAAGGGGAGGGGGTAACAAAATTACATGCAGTTTAAGCTTCTGTAACGTTAAATTTATAGTAGGCAAACTTTTATCCACTCCTGTGGACTTTCCAAAGCCAAATGATACAGTACATCATACATGTACAGTTTTATTGCTTTAAAATGGAGAAACACAACAAGAACTACATGAAACATTATTTGGTTTGAGAATCTACACATAGGTAATACAATCTTGCCTGCTATGATTGCTAAATTCTAAGGTTGGTGTCTATGGATAGCAAAAAGGGCATTATCTAATATCATTTGATATGGAGTTAACACTTTTCTGTCTTCTGAACAGCAATTTCTTACATACACTGTAGATGGTAGACAGAAATAATGCAGAATAAACTATTTTTCAGAATGATAAGTGGAAACAAAATTCATGTAGGACTAAAAGGATATATCTTGCCTGTATACCTATAATGCAAG
This sequence comes from Strongylocentrotus droebachiensis, assembly GCA_035222895.1. Classification (NCBI taxonomy): domain Eukaryota; kingdom Metazoa; phylum Echinodermata; class Echinoidea; order Camarodonta; family Strongylocentrotidae; genus Strongylocentrotus; species Strongylocentrotus droebachiensis. Next base: position 1,204,212 of record JAVYIG010000035.1, on the reverse strand, counting down.
AATTTAGAATTTACATAAAAACATGAGGAAACACAGAACTTGCAGTACAAGTTTTCCTAATTGTCTGCTTGTGTGTTGTGAGATGCAGAGGGGATTGTCGGCTGTCAATCATTATAACAGTGCGAGACCCATTTAGTGTGCAGCAGTGCAGGTAATGTAACAATTTGACTGCCTCACTGTACTCAACACTACGCACAAGTGATGTGTGTCATACAAATGATAGTGCATGGCCCTGGGTGATAAAGACTTATTCTGAAAGGCAACAATGGAATCACACCGATTGTTCGAGGGTATTATAAAGGTTCTCTTTTCAGGCAACTTTTTGAGGTGCACGGAAAGGGCATCGGCGCGTCAGACTGCCTGTTGTTGCCTATTTGAGGATCTGGGAGGATCTTTCAATTTTTTCTATTCAAATAGTTCTTCCCCTCTTTAAAGGTACATGATAGGATTTTCTGATGCTTATCAAAGCTATTGTTTGAGGACGGCTGCTCTTCTCTGTAATATTTGTTTAGGGCAATGTTACTGTTAGGGATGACGTACTATGATGAATGGAGTGATCTTCTGGGAGAGGTTGATTACAGTTTACAAATTCCACGACTCTGTGTTTTCCCCTCAAACGATCAAATGAAAGGCCAAATGTATATAAATATTCATTCTTTCCTAAAGGCAACACAGTCTTGACCAAGGTGTAATTTCATGGAGGGGGGGGGGGGGGGGGAGTGGGGCTGCCCAAAATAGATCAAGCCTGAACAATCCTTTAATCTAAACTCTCAACTTTCAGAATACATTTCAGTACCGGTATACACTATTTTCAGATGGATGCAGGGCTTTACTTTCAAAATCAAGCTTTATCTACTGTGTGTACATGTAGGGCCGACAATATTTGATGTGTCCTTTAGACCTTTAAACAGTAAGCATGGATTTTACAAGCAAAATCCATGCTGTAAGTGAAAATTGATAGGTTCATGCTCAGAAACTTTAAATCAAAAAATGGAACTGCAAGAAAGCTTTGTAAACACATTTTCTGAGTCTGTACATCCTACATGTGTACATGGATACATACCAATATGCTTGCAGAGATAATTTTGTCTGCAGAGAGCAAATAGGGTGTTAACCCATGGTTAACTCAACATCAATGGATATACACCCTTTAAATAAAGGTTAACATTTCATTTTTTACAGCTGATGCTTCACTCCTATTTTAAAATAGAGTTCCAAAAGTTCTGTTTTTAAGCAAATTTTGTCTTGCAATTTGAAACCTCCTTCTATTTTTTTTACACAAGGGTTCACACTGAAAATCCTGTACATGAACTTGTCTACAATCAAATAACAAACATGCAGCATGCTACTACAACATACATTAATTTCTTAAAATGAAAACATATTGGAAAGCTAGAAAAGGAAGGGAAAAATGCCATCTGATTTCTCTCACCCCCCCCGCCCCCCCTACTTCTTTCTCCTTCTCTTTCTTTTTCCTACCTACTCAACATCACTTCCTGTAAACTCTATACATTTTTTTTATTTCTTCAAGCCACTTTTAAATTTGTTAGAATGGCTAATGTCTCTGCCTCCCTTACCCTCCCCTTCTCCATCTCTGTCTGTCTCTTGCTCTTTTTCTATCTACATGTACACGTTCAAAGTAAAGTTATTACGCTCACTGTCCAAATCTTCTCTAGATATCTATCTCTTTCTCTTTCTCAGCCTCTTTTCCTTTCTAGGGTCTCTTCCTCTTTTCCTGTCTCTTTTTCTTCTTTTTCTATCCCCTTTCTCTTCCACTACTTTTTTCTGTCTCTCTCATCTTCTGTCCATTCAGTCAACTCTTTGCCTAATACACACATTTACTGAAATACTATGATATAAATCTTGTTTTTAGGACAAATAAATTAAAACATTAAATACATTTATATCTTCTCAATCCACTTGATCAAAATCTTACCCCAAGAACAATAAATCTTGATATGCAGTTATATACAAATGCAAATACTTACAGAACTTTTGAAATTCGAATATCTGGCAAATGATTTTGGTAGAAAATTCAGGAATTGGGAAATACATTAATTTGTTTTAATTAAAGTTTAAAGGAGATTTCTTGTACGATTTTAATCAGTTCATTGCCATGTAATTTACTTACAGTAGAAAATGCCCATTTACTCAAGATCAATTTTTTTAAATATTTAAAATCAATACAAAAATTAAATTATGTTTAAAAAAATTACTTAAAAAAATTAGGCAGTGCATAGTTGAGAAGTGACAGTCAGATGATTGATTGTTTTTCTATTTTGATAAATAGCATCAAAAGAGTCATTTTATTCCATGATAGAAGATGTGATATTTACAATAGTATACATGGTTCGTCATAATTTACACATTTCTATTTATAATCTGAGGTTTTCAAGTTGAAAATATATGAACAAGGTAAAAGACAATAAGGTAAATCTTGATTAAAAACCTTTAGTTAAATTCAAATTATTATGATTAAACACAAACAAAGCCTAAGTCTATGAACTTAGCTGTCACAAAAGAATCATAAAATATTTACACACAGTCAGAGTGGAAGATTTAGACATAAATGTAGACAAACAATGAAGTTCACTACAGTACATGACACATGTACAATTGTACATGCATATGACAACAATGGGAAACATCTCTAGGCATTATTAACAAAAAGAGATATTTTAGCACCAAATTGTAAGAAAGAATATTAATGATTAAAATAATACATACAAGTAAAAGTGAAAGAGTGAAAGTTCTTTTCACAATATACAGTACTTGTCAAGTCAATATTCTGATGAGTTCAGTAGCATAGTAAAACAAAATGAAGAGAAACACTGAAAGTCTAAAAATAATCATTATCTTTATCGCATCAGATTGAACAAACATCGGGGATCAGATGTTACACTTCACACATAGTGTTTGGCAATAATGATTTTTCTTTTTACTCAACAAACATGTACAGAAGTGAAAGATACAAATTTGTTAATCTGTATCAGTTTGATCTTATCAATATTATTACATACATGTCTTTTCTCCATTTATAAAGCAAACATAGCTGGTTTGATTATACCAAGTAGATTATAGCGTCCAGTTCACTTGATTTTGAGTGAAAAAGAAGAAACAACAAGAACCAAAATATTAAAACATTTTCCCTCTCTCATGCTAGTACGATACAGCTCACATGCTGCATTAAAAAAGTTATACATTTTCTAAATACATGAACATGTATAGAATAGTTAGTTAAGTCCAGCGTTTCTTCAAACATTCATGTCACTTAACTTTGTTATTACAATTATTTTTTTTTGAAAAATAAATGTGTGATCTGGAATTGCATCTCCAAACTTTTTATTTTTCATGTAATAAAAAGCAAAAGAAGTAATAATTTGGGGTATGGAGTTCACTCGATCTTATCCTTTTGCTTGACAATGTTTTTAATTGTACCCTGACGACAAAAAATCTCTCTCATTTTAAATTTCATTGAATTAAACCTTTTGAAAGGAGCATACATGTATATATTTTTTGACCCTGGCTTCCTTCCAAAATATTTTCCACATTTCAATAGCGCTACGTGCCTACTGCCCAAAGTACACACATCGAGCACCTCGATGATAAGCCCCCAAGAACGATTCTTTGTCCGCTTACAAGAATACAATTGAGCTAATGCACCTCCATCGTTTCTGCACACCTCTCACTAGATCATAGTACTTTAAATTTACTTCTTTTGCCTGACTTTAACAGTGCTTCACTGGCTTAAATCACAGTGTATCACACATTTTCCTCGAACCCTGGTAGATTCAGGAAACCCGTGACGGACCCATACTTTAAATTTACTTCTTCGCGCGACGTTTAGGAAAAAGAAGCAAAATCAGTCATCACAGAAAATACATACACTGACACTGTACATGTACATGTAGGTATGAATTGTCTTGAAAAAATCATACAATTTTGAGACTACCGGTAATAAAAACTAGGCCTAATAAAAACAGAACGTTACCGTATTCGGGATCCTGAATTTATGAATATGAAATACAGTCTCAGAGGACTTACAAATATTTCTATAATCTATAATCTATTATAAAACCAATGGAAATACATTGTACATGATGTAAATGTATGCTAATAAATTGTTCCAATTTTGGTTTCTGTAATGTTTTTGCCTTTATCAATGAAGATGGAAAAGAAGTTACCCGTACCTGTAGTTAAAAAAACGGAACAATCCTTTTTGGTACATGTAGGCCAAGAATAGATATTTTCAATAAATTTAAATTGAACATTTTGTTTATATGTATTTGCTTCCAGTCTAACTTTAGGAAATGAAATAAAAATTACATCTTGAAGCATACAACGGCACTTTGGATCTCAGTACGAATGCATGAACGCATCATCCGTTAAAAACTAAAAACCCTACTCCACCTTCGTCTCTCTTTCAAAAGTTGCCTTCAAAGAAATTTGCATTTAGCACAGTAGCCCCCCTCTCTAAGTCTTTTGCAAAACATTAGGGGCCTTTTGAAAGGTGGGCAAATAATGGGATGTTGACATTCTGAGTCTTGTGAAAGCTGCTCTTAAGAAGATTGTAACATGGGGGCATAGCCAAGTTTGCAGTGTAAGTGGTTAAAGGGTGACTAGCTTGCTTTCATGCTCTCTTTGTTCATTGGATGTAATCAGTTTCCAAAACTAGTAGTCTAAAGACTTCCTTCTTAAAGTAAGTTGGAACTTGGAAGTGTCCACAACTTTACTTGCACAGATTAAAGCTCTTCCATACGAACTTATCAATATAGAGTTTATAAATACATGAAGACACAAAAGTCCTGGGAAGGTTATCAAATACGGTTACCATAATCTCCATGTATTCTTCCCTATGCACATGTTTCCACACGAGTCTAAAAAACATGCACAATATAGGCTCGTTCAGATATAATGCAGCAAAAGCGATGCATTATTTTTATGGTGACGTAAATTGTACTACGCTTCCCGTTTCTATATCGTATAACACAGAGCTCAGTGAATATGCTCAGACCGTTGTTGCACGCAGTTGCCATTCATTTACAGTACACGGTAGATTAATGCGACATATCTGGACGAGCCTTAACTGCTTATCGATGGACAATGAAAAAGTTTCCTAAGAAGGTTTGGACATACATGTAGAGGCCTAAACTGTATTGTAAGGAGCACAGTGGTCAGTTTCCAACAAAAATAACACTTTCAATGAAATATTAAAGGGAGCATACGAACGAAAAAGAGAAAGTTATGTTTTTTTTAAAAGTTTTAAACAATACATGTACATTTGTAGGTATGTGCTCTTCAAATTGGCTGAATCTGTAATGTCTCTACCATGTAGAGGCAGACAACTTTCCCATTTGTTCCAACACATAAAATGACAGAAATTTCAATTTTTCAAAAAAGTTTGACTGGGGAGGTTTTTTTCTCTTTAGAAGATTTACAGTATGATAATATGCTATCCAAAGTACATTTTGGGTAGTGCCCAAAGGAGTAAATCATGAGAAATACAAAAATTAAAGATACTTTACTTTTGTAGACAAAAAATGGGAGAGTTATCTGCGATTTTGTCACAATCCACTGACCAAACTGCCAATTTGAGATTCGCATACATTTGTACTCTAATAGGTGATCTCATATTTCAAACATTCATATATAACTTTCTTATTATTGGTCCAATTTATTTCAAACTCATGCCATTCTGTTTATCTTAGATTCCTGCTTTTATCAACGACCTTAGATTGCCCTTTAACACATGTACCTCATCTTAAATTCTGAAGATTGACTTCAACACTTGTACAATGCCGGTGCACAACATGCACAGAAGATGTTCATAAACTTTAACTGTAATACTGCTTCATAAACACGATCATTGATCAATATCTAACCATGTATATATTTTAACAATCACAAATATCGACTCCACAATGTAAGACATTCAGGCCATAAATCTCTCCTTGGACAACCTACATTGCTGACATTTTGATTTTAAACAAGAATCTGATGTGTTGTATGTCTTTATGAACCATATTACATGTTCAGCTAACAACTAAATTACCCTTTTGTAATTGTTTAAGTATGTGAAAAATTGATTTTTCTTGATTTACATTACATGTGTGTTTCTTGAGAATGTGACATATTAAAGCTTACAACTAAAAGTATTAAACAAAGGACCTGATTCAACCAGTTCACCTTTCATTCTTAGATGACACCAAAAAAAACCCAACAAATTTACAAGGGGTATGAATTATTTAGTAGTTTACTGTATGTTCAAGACTGAATCTACATGTATCTACATAAATGAAATTCATCAAAAACTCAACTGACCCACAGATCATTTTTGTAAACTCTTAAAGGTAAAGACCAGTTATGGTCATGCGATTGCATTGTGAAAGAAACGTTGTGGAATCGATCAGAAAAGGTTGATCATCTAGCATCTAGCATCTGCAAGGTTCTGGAATCATCAAAATGATAAGAAATTTGGCCCATTCTTCGTAAAGTTACAAGCACTATACACAGAAAGATGTATATGGGACTATCCTATATCTCTCACAGACCATGAGAGAAACAAATTTACCAAATATATGAATTAGTAGGCGGTTTCCCGGCAAATTTTTTATCATCATGTATTAGTCAAAACATATTCTTTCACACGATTGGTAATGAGAGCTTCCATTTCATTTTTTGAAATTGGGGCTTTTCCAATACTGGTCTTTACCTTTAAAGCACTTTTATCTCTTTATGAAATATGGTGGAAGGAATACATTTTTTACGGCAAAGCAGGATAAAGTCTTCAAAATGCATGGTCATAGGAAAGGAATGCTAGCCTGGTGAGCCAGCTAATTCTTTCATTTACCGGTATACAATGTACATGTATATATATTTATATGGAATACTATTTTTTTTGTTGGTATTTGTGGTTTAAACTGTCTATGCTCCCCACAGCAATGTACTGGAACAGAATTCAGCAATTTTGTGGTTGAAAGGTAGAATGGTTGGTTTAAATTCCAAGAAATTAATTTTGACCCTGAAAAGGCATCTTCACCATCATAAGGCAAAGGGGGGGGGGGGGGGGGACAAATGAATTATGAGAGATATAATACAGGCTCAAACATTACTCTGCAAATTAATTTCAGACTGGTCTAGTGGTCTACATTTAAGGCATGGGATTAGATTGAACGGTAAGCCTACTTGTTTTACATGCTAATGCAGCATGACAAAGACAAAGAACCTGGATTTTTTTGTTTAAAACTCATTCACTGAATTACATGTACCGGGTATGTCCTATCGTTTGATACTTTATAAATGTACATTGTTTTACAAATTGAAAAATACATTGCTTTTGTATGCAGGGGTAATGGTGCAATAATGCTATATCGCATCTTTACTCACATTTTAGTATTTCAAATACATTATTAATTATTTATTAATTATTATTATAATTATTTTGTCACACACACAATTTTAACTCATTTAGTCAATGATTGAACACATTATCATGGAAAGCAGATTCCTTGTTTTAAAAAAATGCATCCGTTTACCTCAGCCTAATGAACAGGTCAACTTTTTTCTGCACTTTTAGGGAAACTTTTCTTTGAATTTTGAAAGTGGTCATCATTCTTCCCAAAACTATGCCATGCCTTTATAACCATTTTGTAATAAAATGACAAGAAAGGGAACAATCTTGTCACTAACATGTCAATAAATTAAACAATATTCCAAACTATTTTTAATTAAACAAAATAGTACTGAAAGAAGTGTTGGAGAAGGTATGATTAGTCCGAGTACAATCCATGAATTCCGGTGTCTTTTTTCCAAGCTATCCCACAGCGTTTCAAATGGACGTAACATTAATATCCACACAATATACTTGGAAGTAAGAACAAACAAAGGGCTGCACGTATATGATTTTGAACACAGAAAAAGCATGATGAAGCATAGTCAGTTAGTTGAACTTTGAAGCTGCATGCAAAATAACTTGAACAAACAAAACAATCCAACTTTGGTGAAGAACTTCAATGGAATGTTAGAGAATGAGGTGGCAAAACAGAAGCTCAGCGAATAAAACAATCATGACTGCATAGCCAAAAGCAAAGGTTTAGAGGAAGTGTTTGTCTGACCTTTTGGGCACAGATCTTCCCATAATCCTCCTCCTCCTCCTCCTACTTGGTCTTTGGGTTGATCCTCTGAAAGATACCATGCAGTTTCCTCGCTTGATAACAAATTATCCATCTCCAGATCACTAGGCAAAGCGTTTTCAACCTTGCTATTTTTCTCATTGTTTTTTGCTGCTTGCGATTGTTGCGTTTCTCCCAAATTGAACTGTTTTCGCTGGATTTTGATCTGAGCTTGCAGGATTTCAAGAGGATGTGCCTCCTCGACATCTTTGTGTTTCACATTACCATTTACAGAGTGGGTGGACGTCGAGATAAACTGACAATTCGCTTCTCCGGTGGAAGATACGGTATTGTTAGACTGCGGTGGAAACATGTTGTGTTTATGATCCGCACTTAGAGGATGATTGTTGTTGAGATGCGGGGGACCGAGGGGGGACTGGTTATGATGCATGATGGGGGACGAACCCTGCGGAACACAATTTCCAGATTCTGGCATATCTTGATTAGTAGTACTCGACATTGTTGTATCAGGAGAAAACACGCTATCCAACAAATCCTGCGAAACATGCTCAATTTGATTTCCATCCGCGATTGACATTGCCATACTTATCGAGTCTGAACATGACATTTTCACATCCATCCCCCATGAGTTGGGAGCAGAATTTGGCGTTTGGGTGGCAGAACGATATCCCATGTCGTCAGCTTGATGGGAACCATTCTCACTGAGTGGTGTGAACACAACATTATCAACAGAAAGTGGCCCTTCCATGGATTCCACACTGGGCGGATTCTGAGTTGATCTCTTGCGGTACTTTCGCTTTGGTTTGACAGGATTCATGCTGCACGAGATGAGCTGTTCGGTGGAGAACTCGTCAGACTTTCTCCTCCTGCGCCCCTTTCGTGGTTTCTCCTCCATTCTCCTACCAGACATCTGCATCGGCAGACTCTGCTCTAAAAAATCATGGTATTTCCCTTGAAAGTCTGGCATTGGCATGGGGTTAGCACCGTTGAAGTTGTTTGGAAATGCAGCGTAAGAATCCATTGGCATACAATTTGGAGGAGCCGTCATCATGCAGCTACTTGGTGCAACAAATTGGTCGCCCATGCTGTTTACTGAAGGGGGACCACTTCCAAAGCCCGAAAGAGCATCGGATTTAGACCCAAACCCCGACGCCCCATCAAACTTGGGATTCTTTCCCCCCAGTGGACTCTGAACTTTCTGCCCACTATTCTGTTTAGGCATGGAGCTGTCCATGTCGGCAATGATGTTACGGCAGGCAGCTGAAAGAGCAGCGATGCAATTCTGTGATCCATAATTATCGCTTGAAGAGTGGCTCAAATACTCAGCATGCTGAGAATTTGCAACCTTCATCAAATCATCCTGCTTGCTAGTATCCTTGATAGACTGAGTCATTCGCTGTAAATGATGCACAGAGTTTTCGTTACCTTCTGCAGGTTTGCCTTGATTTATATCACTTTCTTGAATTTTGTCACTTTTGAGGCGTGCTTTGTTCTGAGCTGACTTGCCCATATTAGCAGTACTATTCGGCGTGTGAGGTGCTGAGGAAGAAGAAGCCCCTTGGTCCGACTGACTTTGATTCGCTACAACTCCACTTCCTGATTGGAAAGATCCTGATGTACTCGGGGACTGCATATTATGAGAGTTTGCATGTGAAAGGTTTACATTAGAGTTAACTGCACACTGAGGGTTTTCAGTAACTGCTGAAGATGCAACACAGCCTCCACCATCTAATAATTCATCGATACTGGTGGGAGATTGGAAAGAACTGGATCCTGCACAAGAAGACTTAGCAGGCTCACCAGTACCAGACACAGGTGTAGCCCCAGTAGGGTCCGCGATGTAATCTTCCGCTGTAGGATTACGCGACAGTCTGGCAAGCTTCTCTAATTCGGCACTGAAAATGCGATCTTGGTTCAATTGCTGAATCATCGCTTCGGTTTCAGCGGCAGAGATGTTGTTTGGGAATTCAGCCGAGGAAGAATCTACTTTTTCCGGGCAAGCAGTTGATGGATACGGCGCAGAGCCAGTATTGGGCGCACTCGGTGCATACACCCCACTCGGAGCCGACAGATTATCCATTGCGGGATTAGGCTGTACTGACCCTGAGAAATTCTGCGGTTTAGGCGTTTGCTGCTGTTGGTTGGACATGCCCATGTTATTGTTGTAGCTCATTGGTTGTTGTATCTGCATATTGCTGTTATGCGGAAGTCCATTAAAAGGCACATTTGTAGACATGTTAGTTTGATTCTGAGAATATTGGGCATAACCACTTTGTGATGCACTATTATTACCTTGCCACCCTCCCTGCATCCCCATTGGATTTGAAGCACTGCCTGCAGTATTTCTCACTGTACCAACATTGGTTTGCATATTGCCTGGTCTAGTACTAGTCCTGGAATAGCCTGAACTCGAGTTCGGCATTGGTCCATAATGTCTCAGTTTCTGCAGTGACCCTGGTACTTGGTTTCCACCAGACATGGAGTTGTACATGCCTCCTCCCGACACCGACGAGCGTTGATTTGGCATTCTCATTCTCGCACCCATGGAAGAGCTGTACATTGCCTGATTGTTCCCATATGCCTGGCCCATCATAGCACCAGAATTCACACACTGATTCCCTCTAATTCCCAAATCTGACGTCGATGTGGACCCATCACCACTCATGTTCATGCCAGCGGAAGAATGCATCCCAGATGTATTATTGGCAGCATACATTTGGGTGTTGGTATTTTGAGTTTGAGAAGATGGATACTGCATCCCACTGTGATGATACTGGTTTGAAGCAGTTTTATGCGGAAAATGCGTGTTCACTGAATGAGGATTGGAAAATGAAGCCTGTCCCAATCGCGTTTGATTCGTCCTATCCCACATCTCACTCGATTTCATCATTGAATTTGTCCGATTATAAGCAGCTGACTGCTGGTGCTGAGAAGCATATGGCCCTGCAAAGCCTTCTCCATAATGTTGAGATTGATTAGACATATTGGGTTGTGGATAAGAAGATTGTGCCATCCCAGAGTTTCTATTCGAATATGCAGGGTCTGTTGAAGTACCAGAGTATGAATTCGAGCGTTGCATATTCGACAAGGAGTTGATGCCGACATTCGGGGGGACGGATGACCGTCGATTTGGGGTCGAGGCGCTTGTCGATGAATACCCCGATTGCATGGCTGTATTTGAGTGACGATTGTATGCGGTTGCTTCCATATTCGGAGCTGGAAGAGTACGATTATCTCCTCCAAGAATATTTGAGTTCATCCGCTGAGATTGATTCTGCGATTGTCTCTGATAAGAATTGAGAGGAGCTGCATAATTTCCCCCGAATTCGGCAGACTCGTTGATGGAAGGTATATGTGGGTATGCCATGGCTCCGTAACTGTGCTCGCTAGACGGACGGGCCGCCGCGGCATTAGCGTTCGTTGGATAAGAAACTTGTCCTCTCCCTCCACCTCCGGTAAACTGACTAGCCGCCCCACGTCCGTACGAGTAAGCTGACATCGCATCAGCCGGCCAAGGCGGGGCTCAAGAAAAGCAGAAACTCGCTACTACTTGCTCACGATCAAAAATTTCCGGCGCGGCCGAACCGCCGATCTGAAGCGAAATTGAATCATTTGAACGAGACGCTTCAATTTCGATGACTGACTGCAAAGATGCTTGTACCTGGTCGACGCGTCCGTCTTCTAGTACTGTTCCGGGTGATGCCACTCAAAACTTAGGTTGTATAGACAAGGCATTATCTCTATCTCAATGCAATCAAAGTGCTATTAGCGGAGCTAAATCCCGATACACGGCAAGTCATTATCAGCTTGCCCGCCCGTGACAACTGGCCTTTGTAAAGCTACGGTGAGATATCAACCTTTGAATGCACGAGTCAACAACGGAGCCCATTCTCCGAGAAAGATTGGCAGCTAAGCGTAGTGTAGCGGAACGCGAGCGGGGCTCAACGAGAACCTTGAACTTTTTTGGTGGAGTCATTCAAACTTTTTTCCCCTCTTTGCTTTTGGTCTTTTCCATGCACGTACTATCCAAATGGAAAGAGGTTTTGTTCCGCATTGCCAGTTTAACCCATGCAAGATAAAAGACTTTGGCGCATTTTTCAATCAGCAAAAGTATGATTGCATTCAAAGACAGAATGTCGTTCGTCATGTCAAATTACATGTCGTGGAATACCCTAGTTTGTTCGAACCATTAAAACAATCGGTATCTGTTTTTAACGGTGATACATTTTCAATTCGTGTTCCATGATTACATGCAACAAGTTTTTCATGTTAGTTTTTCTGTTCCGTTCACATTTCTATATATTCAAAATGAGTTGACATAAATGATAACTTGTTTGTGAATGCTATCATTTTTCATTTCCAGCCTCAAATTCGGGAGAAGATTATCCGATATATATCAGTGCAAAAGTAGATAGGCATTATTCGAAGGTGAGGTCTTAATGCCTAATTGCCCCTCCATTCAGAGTTTGAATTGGAATGGGAGGGATTTCTTCACCCCTCAGGGGCCAAATCAGCCCCGATTATTGTGGGGAACACAAAGGGACCCCCATCAGACGTGTATGGGGAAGAATGGCTTCAGTCGACGGTATGCAAATTCGATGCGCTGCTCAATTCAGTCCATTGTATCTTAGGACTTTACATGCAGAAAAAGGTGCTCTAGCATGCATTGGGATTTATATACGACAATGTTAAATTCAACCCATATCGATCTGTGTTATAAAACTATAAATACCGTCACCATACAAACTCAGTTGGCACCTCTCCAGAGCCAACGTTTTAGACATCGCGTCTTTACAGGACTTCCAAAACAATCATGATTTTTTTCCTCTTCTTCTTCAAAAGAGGGCAAAGCCATGAACCATGGCGGGCCAATGATATTATATAAATAATAATCATTAATGTCATCAATGTCTCCCTCGGCCTTAGCTATATATGGTTTGGAGAAAAAAAAGTTCATCAAGTGGTTTTGGTTCTCACTGAGGCTTTAGTATTTTTCTTTAGTTATTAAAACGAACATTACGGGGGAGCATGGTTTTTAGGTAGGCCTTTTAATTGTATTTGGACATCAAAATAATGAGAAGCCACTATTATCATTATCATCATTATTATTATCATTGTTATAATAAATATTATAATAACTATTATCATTAGTATTACTGTTATCATTATTATTATTATTATCACATTATTGTTATTATTATTACTATTTATCACCATCATCATTATCATTATTCATGATGCTTCACAACGATCCTCGTTAGAACTCTGTACGGAAAGAGCAGTGAATAAATAGTTGCCACATCATTTGAGATTAACTACATGTATACTAAAAAATGAAAACATGAACAATAAAATAACAAAGGAACTAAGACAACCATATGGACATCTCGTAATAAGCGTCGTCGGTTTAATTCTCTATCTTCTATTGATAATATCTATACTCTCCTTCGTTCCCTGTTTGAACCGCTGTAAGATTTAGTTCCCTCACTATTTCTTTTATATGTTACCCTCCCTGTAGTCTTTCATATAATATAGATATATATATATATATAGAGAGAGAGAGAGAGAGAGAGAGAGAGAGAGAGAGAGAGAGAGAGAGAGAGAGATACAAATTATCATATGTAAATAAATTATGATTATTGCGTCCTCAGGCCTATCCTGCACTAATTTTCATTATTTTTAGCAATCGATTTATTTTCATCACACGCCAACTTCATATCTTTCTTCAAATTTCCTTCCCTTCCACCTCCTCCTTCTCATCATTATCATCATTATTCTCTTCACCCTCCAAGTTCTTCTCGATCTCAATCTTCATATCTCTCACTATTCCTTATATCCACATCATTATGTATATGATATTCTCACTCTACACGTTTTTTGGATTCCCATGCGTCTTCCTTTTCTGCATACTTTGCTCTTTATTCATACCAACGTCGTTTTATATTCGAATATTAGGTAATACAATGTTTGTAAAAAAAATATATATACTAGAATCTAAATTAAAAAATCAATGTAAAATAAGAAATGTGTAACTTTGAAACGTAAAACTAGTCAGTTGTCTAGAACTGCACGCTTTGTGCTCCGTAAGGATATGAAAGACAGGTCGAGGGATGGCGCTCTTCAACTCTATGACAATAGATGTTTGCTCTGTATTGTCTGCGTTTATGATCAGAATTCGAGTGAAAATCAGTATAACATTTCTCGTATGTTAATTGATTAATTGCGACCTATCAATAAAAACGGATCTAATAACCGAGTTTCATGTTTATACTACAACTCTCACAAACAAAATTTATAAATTATCAAGGTAAAAATGATAGTGAAAATTGTTTTGAAAAAGTGGATCACCAGGGAGGTGTAACAGGTCCAGGCGGCGACTTTCACCTTGGTTTTGCAGACAGACTTCGAATGATTAGATGGCGCTCTTTCATATCGTTATAGACATCCTGAATCTGAATGAAACTGTTATTATTCTTATATTTTTTGTAAAGGGCTTATATTACGTGGAAGCAATATCGCAATGCGAAACTGCCGGGCACTAGAAACATTTACTGGACTATAATTTATGTCCAGATAGATGTTGAAAATGTAACAGAGAGGGCCATTTGTGATAAAGGTATTTAATTAAAATACTAAAGAAGAGAGCTTGTCTCAAATTATAAAATGCCAATAACATGTTCGCAACTCTTTTCGAAAAATCAACTAAACGGCAATTTCAATATGTATGTATGTATATAAAAATGTAATCATTTTATTGTTATCTGTAATGTTCGTTTACCGGCTGAGCACCCATTGCACAATAATTTGAGTATATGTACCTTTGTCTACATAAAGGGAGGGACAATATAAACAGTACCACCGCATGTTTCTTTTTCCTTTCCCTTTTATTATTTTATTTACTTGGATTGGTCACTATTTATATCCGTCCTCCATTCATTAACACAAATTATTTCACCGGGGCCTTCAGCTTTACAAGCTTGCTTTCATGTAGGTCTCATTATATTTTTGTCATTCAAATCAGTGCTCTATATTGACCACATATCTTTGTATTATTGATTGTTATTTTATCACCAAAAAAAAAAATCAAAACAAAAATCGTACTTTATTTTGATATGTATATGTAACAAGAGAAATATGAAAATAAATGAAATTAAATGAACACAATATGTACCATAGAAATCATGTTCGGATTACGCAATACGTCACTGTAACGTTCGCACTTTTAATAGGTGACGCACGCACAAGGCTATTCTATTAAAATCGCTTTAGGCTGATTCTCTAAAGCAGTTATGGTGTTCAATAGATGATTTCAAGTTCGGTGTTGGTGTTGGTGTTTTCACAACACCAACACCTGCTTTCGACACCGAACTTGAAATCACCCAATATTGACAAACAATGGGTATTGTGACGTCAAAGCCATTGTTGCGCGCATTTGCTTTTGTGACGAAATATGCGACGCTTTGTGACGTCAAACCTGACGAAAAGTTTGTCAACCTTTTGACTGTTAAAAGCTACTGTTAAAAGCTACGAAAACGCGCATATAATTCCGCGCACATATGCATATTAAATTGTTTAAAATGCGCGCAATGTATGCATAGCGCGTATCAATTATTATGCCATTGTCATGCATTGTCATTGCTGAGGTTCGTAATAACTTGGATGTCAGAGGAACTCCTACTAGATTTGACTCTAGAAAACAGGAAATAGAGTTTCAAAGATTCGTTGATTTTACAACTTTTAACCAAGATCAATTCAAAGGACCAGGCAGTGAGGATTTTGCAATCAACAGTCATCTTAGATCAGAGCTTTTCATTTCCATAAGGTTAAAGGTGAGCATAAGCAACGCCAACAGCTTCGGACAGTAACTGCGTGGAATGCACTTTCGAAGATCACCCTTGTCCTTGACGCTACTTCACTGGAGGGCTTCAAGGGAGCCCTTCCACCCAGCATCTAGACCAAGAACTAGACTAGATAGTTTATTCCTCATCACTACTTCTACTTCTACTTCTACGACGATACTCAGCAGGATCCATAAGTCAGGATGTAGTGCTGAGGAATAAACTATCTAGTTCTTGGTCTAGATGCTGGGACCATGGCATGGTGGAAGCGCTCCCTCGAAGCCAGCGAAGTAGCGTCAAGGCCAAGGGTGATCTTCGAAAGTGCATTCCACGCAGTTACTGTCCGAGGGGAAAATGAGTTCTGGTAGAATTGGGTGCGGTATGGGATAGCCAGCAACTTCTTTGAGTGATACTGTCGTGTGGTGCTGTGTAATGGTGTGCATTGATGGCTACTGTGTTGTTTTGGATCTTGTACATGAGGTGGAGGCTTGCAGCATCCTGACTTATGGATCCTGCTGAGTATCGTCGTAGAAGTAGAAGTAGATTCTAGGCCTAGAAAAAAGTAGTTCATGAGTTAAACTGAGAGTGCACTCAACCGCGCGACTCGACTAAGAAAACTAAAACTTTAGGGCGTAAACCTTCAATCTGATGCTGTTACTTTGTTAGTGTTACTGTTAGATAATGATCTGACTTTTGTTAGACGGTAGAACTGAAGTTAGTTGGTTTAATAAACCTTGGTCTTATTTGTTAGAGTTTAATCACAACCAAGGCAATGAAGGCATGATACCCGAAAAGTAACGGTAGGGGGTTTAGGCCTAGACTCTGTCTCTACGACTCTATCTCTAGATATTAGACCTATTCAATTATCTAGATCTAGATCTAGACCTACTATCATCTAGGTCTAGATCTATTCTAAATTTCTAGCGGATGACATCGGCGCACGCCGATTCCATTTTTATTTGACTTTGAAGTTTGATGTCAATGAATGGCGCCAAAACTAAAAAGCAAAACTAAGTAAAAGCGCTAGGCCTAATGAAAAAGGGAAATTAAAGATGTTTTAAGTTTTAACAAAAATATGAGAACTGTCTAAATGTCTAGTCTAGATCTAGGACTAGGTCTAGAGCCTTTAGAAATCTAGATCTGGCTGTCTCTGTTGAGGAAAACCTAGATTTCAGTTCCACTTCCAGATTTAATTTGTTTCCCCTTTTCTAGAGATGTCGACTTGATCTAGATCTAGAGGATATAGTCTAGACTCGGGCGCGTACGCAGGGGGGGGGGGGGGGGGGGGGGGGGGGGGGTCGAACCCCCCTCAAATTATCTGTATGTGTCTGTTTTGGAGGACACCCCCCCCCCTCATTTTTTTCGTGTGTGTAGACTAGATATATGTGTGTGTTTTGGAGGAACCCCCCCCCCCCGCTTATTCAGCGGCTGGCTGAGTCATTGCCAATTTTTTTTGGGACCCCCCCCCCCCCAAAAAAAAAAAAAGAAAAAAGAAAAAAATGTCCTATCTAGTCTATTTGGTGTCATGTATTCAGACATAAATATAGAATCTTGTTGTATGGCCTTTCTTTTGATGTTTAAAGGAGAAGTTGCATGTTGAAACCATCGCACCTTATATTTTGACTGCGATCTAACCTTGGTGAATATGACAACAATTTATAGGGGTTTCAAATAATAATAGTAATTTTGTGTTTATAATAATTCAAGTTTTATTTCAAAATGGGTCCAAAATGGATCTTTAATTAATTTCGCTTCTAATTTTTCTTTTACTAGTTCCTTTCTCATTTTTTTTCTTCCATTCTCTTTCTTCTTGATTTCCCCATTTTCTTCTTATTTAGGCCTACTCTTCTTTTCCCTTTCTCTCCATTTCCTTTTTTCTTCTTGGCGTTTTTTTTTTTTTTTGGGGGGGGGGGGGGGGACAGCTGCCCCACAGTACGCCGATAAGATGGTGTCTGAGTCTTAGACGATTTTGTTTTCTATATTTATTTTTTACTTGGGCGGCCTTGTAAATAAAGTTGTTCCTCGAAATATTCACCTCTCTTTCAGTTTCATTTACTTCCATTTTCCTCAGGCTGATGTATTCTTTCTTCGTTCTGTCGCTTTCTCTTTTCTCCTGCTTTTATTTCCTTTTCCGACAGTAATTTCCATGTAGTTTCTGAGGAAGAAAAAGCTTCTTTCTCCTTCCTTCTATGATAAATGCACTCATTTTGAAATAAAACCCAGCGCTTATCGGATAGGGAAGGGCACTCATGAAAAAGGAAAATGGAAGTAAAAGTAGCGCTTTGGGGGATATTTGCGGAAAGTGACGGTACCTGGGGGTGTTTCACAAAGATCCTAAGTCGACTTAAAAATTATGAAGAGCCATTTGTAGCCTTAAAATTAAATATTTCCAAAAGAATAAATTCAAGTATTTTAGACTTTTCATAAATTCCACGTCAAGAACATGAAATCTCTATGATGATAGAAAATATGAATGATTGAATCAACATTTTATGCTTTTTGAAATAACTTTTACAAAATATTTTCAGCGATGCTAACAACAGCTTTGCATAATTGTTAAGTCCAACTTAGGATCTTTGTGAAACACCCCCCAGTTTTCTTAATACTCATACTCTCGTTTTGTACACTTAGATCTAACAGTTGGACTTAGATCTATATATATTCTAAAATCTTGACCGATGTAGTTAACTCGATGAAGTTAATCCCACGATTATTAGATCAGATTGCAAAAGAAAAAAAGGAAAATATCGTCCGACCGGAAAATATCCTTGATTCTCATTTCTTACTTTTTTTGGTCTCTAAAATCAGCCTGATTGACTGTCATCATGTCTGAACGCAAGGCCGTGATCAAGAATGCTGACATGCCAGAAGACATGCAGCAGGACGCAGTGGACTGCGCCACCCAAGCCCTCGAGAAGTTCAACATCGAGAAGGACATCGCCGCCTACATCAAGAAGGAGTTCGACAAGAAGTACAACCCGACCTGGCATTGCATCGTCGGCCGCAACTTCGGCAGCTACGTGACGCACGAGACCAAGCATTTCATCTACTTCTACCTCGGACAAGTGGCGGTGCTTCTTTTCAAGTCGGGATGATGGCTTCGTGTCTTACTAACATTACACCTAATGTTGGTTCATCTTTTGTGATGGAGTTGAAAACAGGATAAATACGTTTGTTGAAGTTACTTGTTTCAGTCTCGAGGCACTGAGGTTGTCCTAACAACTGAAAGATGGTCAGTTTTAGGTCGACTATTTTGTGGAGTTACTCCGGTATTCACTTTCAGATTGAACGTTATTGAGTACTTCACATGTTAATTGTTATTTTTAATTTGTATTTCAGAAAAATTCTATGATGAAGATTTACTGTATCATAAAATGATGTCTTTCTTATCCAATGGTTTGGATCTCGTTTCAAGATGATAGCTCTGGGTCCACATGTTACTGTTAGCTCTTAGTCTTATAGCATCCATTTGCATTTGAGCTTAGACCGCCCGCCATATAGTACATCATAAATGATTTCATACTTGTGATTGTGCTCAGATTAACTCTTGAATGAATTTTCCCAACGAATCAGCACCATTACATATAATCCTTAGGCTTCGAGTTTTCTTTTTTTCTCTTCACAATTCTCTTCTAAAACGGCAGGATTCAGCAGAGCAAGACCTCGTTTCATTGGATTGTTATGCCCCAAACAAATTATATAGACATATTTTTGGTCTACATAATAATAATACTAATGAATAATAAACGTAACATTTATATAGTGCTTAATATTACTGTTTCTGAGGGCAATACTATTAATTGTTACTCCGGCATAAGCCAAGCTACTCTGACAAGGCGCTCTGGCATTCAAGAAATGTCCTCCTATACGGGAGGGACAATTTTGTATTGAGCGAGTTGGAAAGGCGCATCTGAAAAGGTTTTCAGTTATTACATAATTAAGGACCTTTTCATTCTTACCGAACAAAAATGGTTGTGCATGATGTTTCATCTCTTTCATCCTCCCTTCATTCAAAATTGTGCTGTTTACAGTCTATCCTTTTTTTTTCCTCTTCTGGATTAAGATCCTTGTAATGCGTTTGACCCGAATCGAATACATATCCGAGGTCAATACCAAATTCATCGATTGGATGAATTGGAATTGTTCTAAATAATCAAAACTCTTTTAGTGATGATGTGTATTCGTTCTTTTAACTGAACCTTTCTAATCCAGTCTGTTAGGAATTGTCATGTTTTCCTTTTTATTGTCTTGCATATTCCATATAGAATGTTACAATTTCCATGCATTTGCTAAAGAATTTCACAATTCATGTTTCATGAATTCACTTTGAATCTTTCTTGAAAATAAAATGAAATGTCATGTTTTACTTGTTTCATTACAAAATGTCATCTATCGTATTGATCGCAATGTTGTCTTGTATTCATGATTAGTTCAGTCTTTTGTGAGCAAAGAGGAAATAAATTTATCTTCCAAAGTGGCGTATTATGTAGGACGACTATTATTAAAGTTTCATAGTACATATAGAACGTTGTGCATGATGAAATGAATGTTCAAAATCACCTTCTGTTTCATGTCTTCGCCATATCTACTAAAAAGGTAAATAGATTAATTCATGAATACCAGTCGAAGAAGATGGTAAAATATTCGTGCCTGATGTGCTCTGACCATGAAATCTATTACTTCAGTGACAAATGACAGTTTTTGTTATAAGCTACTAAAATCCTTGTTTCTGATTGGTTATCAGCAGATTTGTCACTGATTTTTGTCATTTGTGAAACGTATACGTGGTATACCTGGTATACGTTAAACAAAAGTTTAAGATTCACGAAATATTGCTTGTAAACTTCTTCAGAGTGCTCTTTTAAATCACAACCTGTCCGGGTTCACACAGTCTAGGTAAACAGGAAGTGTTTCAGAACACATAAATAACACATAAAAGGCAAATTTTCTTATTTAGTCGGTTGCTACGATATCTATTACCAATATTACGGATATCAACTATAACTCTATAATAATATGCTGACATTAAAATAGTTAAGAATACAACACATGATAATTCTTGAACTATCATAATATCCATGTGTAAGTGTCTGAAAGATTAGCTGTGATTTTATTTAAGATTTGAAATGAGAAACCGAAATGTACAAAAGAATTGCCAAATGTTGTGCAATGAAATGAGTCAAGATACAGCTTCCATTAAGAGATTTTAAAGTTTTTTTTTGTGTGGTGTTGAAGACGTTATTTTCAGAGAAATGGATCACAATTCGTTTGCGTGTTCATCTCCTTGATTCTGATGATGTGAATTATGAAGAAAAAAATTTGATCCATCTCCAAGACCTCTCCGGAGACTTAAACATTTATAATTATAGTCTTCACATGTTTCAAATACAATTCCATTGATATCTAAAACCATTGCCAGATTACCCTTCAAGTTTTAGACATACTGTAGTGTACATGATTTATTGGTGTAGCACTTATCAGCATCATCATCATGCTCAATATTATTGTCATCGTTTATATGATAATCATCATTATTATCATAATTATCATTATCTATCATTATCATCATTTGATTTGATTTGATTTGATTCGGTTTATTGCAATAAAAGAACATGCAGCTGGGAAGCTGAAATTATTCAATTTATAAAGTCAATATACAACACAATAAACGATCAAAATATGAATGACTAAAACGTACGACTATAAAATTAATCATTTAATGATTGCATAATGAAACAAAATGAGAATCAAATATTACATCAAATCTAAATATATTACAAACATTAAATCTAATTCTAAATATATTACGAATATTACATCAAAATCTAAATTTATTACAAATATTACGTTAACATTTAATATATTACAAATATTAAAAAACATTAAAAACCTTCTGTGTCTTCAAAAAAGTAGAGAGAGAGAGAGAGAAAGAGAAAGACCGAACTAGAAAGAGGAATAGAAGGAAGAAGAAAAAAGAAAGAAAAGTTGATCAGGGAATATACGAAAGATTGGAGGAGAGGGGTAGAGAGGGACAGAGTAGAACAAGAAAAATAGAAAGAGAGAAGAATCTCTGCCAAGTGCACCTCGAGTTGAAATATGATTTAAAAAGTAAAAATAACAGATTAAAAAAAGAAAACAAAATGTTGACAATAAAATATATCAAAGTCATTTAAATATACCCGTGAATGAGAAAGATGAGGAATAGTGAAGAGATGATTTGATGTATCTAGAATGAGAATTGCCGCCATTGGACACATGAATGTGATCGAGTCTACCATACTGGGTCCGTTTCTCAAAGCCCCTTTTCAATGACAAATGACAAAAATCAGTGACAAATCTGCTGATAACCAATCAGAAGCAAGGATTTCAGTAGCTCATAACAAAAACTGTCATTTGTCAATGATGACAAGTTTTGTGAAACGTCCCCCCCCCCCCCCCCCCCCCCAGGTGTGTGGTAGAGAATCATACTCTGATTAAATCCGAGTATACGCTTTTGAAAGTTCCGATGAGATATTATCAACTGATTTAAACTATACAGTGTTCTAGAAATTGTGGAAGTCAAAAGTTAGCATTTCGGGGGGAAATAAATCGGCACTCCTTTATTTCAAGACATTCTGTATTTTGTTGTGTCCCACAACATAATTTAATATAAAGAATAACACAATCTACTTTAATAGCGACGATATTGACTGGCAAGGTGTGTAATATGACGTTTTTGACAGAAAGGATATTTCGCCTCGTGATCATATTTCCTTCGTGAATTTAACCCCCTTCGGCGGTCAAAAAAAATGTTAAAGGTATTACAAAGTTTTGGTATGGGGTCATGAATATGGTTCAAATTAACATATTGGAAGCATATGCGTTCCTACAATATTCAGTGATCGTTGTATAGCTCCCTCTCAAGGTCAAGATATTAATTAAGCTATGAAACAATGTTTCTTGACTAAAATCGACCGATTAGCTATTCCCGTTTGGATATTATGTATCACAACTACATATTCTGAGATTTTCATTGGTCGCAGCTACCATTGTACGGCCGTAGGCGCTTTTGAAATTTATCAAAATTTACCGGGAGCACCGGTAAATTTTTATATTCAATTTTACTCGAAAACAGAAGGGTTTTAGGGGTTAATTTTTTTAGTGGTTATAATACATCCACAGGGGCATCCAAATATATAAAAATTGTAAGGATTCACTATCCACCCAATTTTTAAAATTTCCCAAAACTTTGTATTATCTTTACACACCTTGTCACTCAATATCTGTTTAATATCCGATATTAAGTCCACGTGTTGGGATAAGATGACGCAAAATCAAGATGATGAAGAGAAGTTTGTTTTTAATTCAACAATTTTATTAGGTCACAATTTGTTGACATAATAATGAAGAGCTTAATTCCAAAAGGAGCTAAATCCACTTTTGATGAAAATAGAGTTATTGATATCAGAACATTGTTCACTTTAGTACCCGTCTTTGAACAAAATTATTTACTTAAATTTTTGGAGCAATTATGAAAAAATGCAACTTCTAATATCACTTTTCCATAGACGCCTGTACAAAATCTGGTAACAATGGCTTTTTTCTCCAAAGTTACAAACATGGATTTAGCTCCTTTTGGAATGAAACTCTTCTTTATAGTCACAGAATAGGCCTATATTTAAAACTGTCGGGAGTAAAAGCATGAACCTTCTCTCAATAGATAAAGGCGTATTTTACGTTTAAAATTCGCCCTGTAATAATAGATAAGTGAAACAGAAATAATAAAACAACCGTAGGATAGACGTAATATACGAATTCTTGGCTTTAAGCCTTTGTCAAGTAATATGACAAATTTATTCAATACCAGAGCTAGCGTTCATTAAAACTTGAAAAGGGGGTGCAACAGTTATCAAGTGTGCAAAGTTTCGAAAAAGGGAGGACATAAGTCTGCTAGAAAAGATGACGGAAAAAAAAAGAAAACTAGGAATAAGCGAAAGAAAAGGAGGGAGAGATGACGCGAGAATTATGAAATAAGAAAAGTGACTAAAGATGCGCGGAAAAGGAAAAGGATAACTCGTGCAAGAAAGAAGAGAAGAGGGAGAAGAAGAAGAAAAAAAAGCGGATGAGAGAAAAGAAAAAACAAGGAGGAAGTGATACAGGGAGAAAAAACAGAAAGAAAAAAAGACCTGTGATCGTGCGTACGATACACGAATGTTATCGCGGAATTGATTCATTATAACAACCAGCATTTTAAAGACTTGGAAATTGTAGGCCTACCTGCTATCTCCCATTCTTCGAAAACAAGCAGCTAATGAAAAAGGACCTTATCGCAGGCGCGGATCCAGGATTTTTTAGGGTTGGGGGCCCAATTTTTTTTTCTTATTGCTCCCAAAAATTTGAAAATCGCGCCGGCCGAAAATGCGCTTAGTTGGGGGGGGGGGGGGGGAGAACTTTTTTTGTTGGCCCTTATAAAATTTGCACCCCACCCCTTGAGCGCCAGGGGGGGGGGGGGGGGGGAGGGGGGGCCCATCTCCCAAAAAAGGTAAAATTAACATGTTTTTACACGCTTTTTTCCAAGGGGGGGGGGGGCGCAATATCGTTCGTCATTTCGTTCCTCATTTCTTTTTTCCATTCTCTTACTCTCCATGCAGGCACATCCTAGATCACTTTCTTCACATGCATAGGCCTATGCGTTAGGCATTCTCTTTCCTCTCTCCTTCTCTCTGTTGTCTTTTCCTTTAGGCTTAACTTGAAATATGGAAGATGTATTCATAGTTTACATTCCATTATGTTCTAAATTATGTGTTTGTAAATTGTCTTTAATTTATTACTCATTACAAAAATAATACAAAATATGATTTTAGACCAAGTATATGGATCAGATAATGTCTTTTGGCTAAAATTGCCAGACTCCCTTAGTGGTCCGAGGGTCCACATTCGTGTTCCCCAAATCTCCGCTAAAGGGGTACTTTTCGCGCGACAAAGTCCGGCCCGAGAATTGTAAAAAAAAGGGGGTGTATTTGACTTTTCACTCTGAGATTTCTTTAAAAAGGGGGTGTTTTTCTCTCTCGCTTTTTGGACTCGTGAGAAAATTTTAAAAGGGGGTGTTTTTTCTCTCTTTCTGTTTGGAATCATCGTGAAAAATTAAAAAAGGGGGTTATAAAATATCTTGAATATCCGATAGATGATCCGGATTTATGGGGGGTCTCCAAGATAGGAAAAGCCTGTGAAAGTGGGGTTCAGAAATGTTGTAAATTAGTCACACATTTGTGTACGGTGTCTTCTAGTGTCCAATACTAGGGGAAAACATTAAAATGTGTTCCTATCAAAACGTTTTTTTTTTCCGATTTCAGATACTCAACTAAAGATTTAAAGCTTAAGGAAGAATTAAGAATAAAGTCTAAAAGTTGGGAAAAGTTGAAAATTAATTTATTTCGAACAATCTCCCACACGATTTCAGAAATTGAGTAATTGTTTTCCCGGACTCCATATTTTCAAATAAATTCTAAATGCATGTAGGAGTTATTGAGACATATTCATATCTTCCTAACCCATAACAGGTTTATGTCTTTTATAAATGTTGAACTTCCAAAACGAAAGACAATAATTTGGGTTAACAAATTTAGGTACAAAATAAGAAATGAGGTGGCTCGTAAGAAAGATGAAAATAGTGTAAAAAACACTTTCTATATTCCTTCATTTAATGATAATTATATAGTAATAGTGTAAAGTGCATAATAACAATTCATTCTCTATACACTTTATAGAGTTTTTTAGCATGATAACCACATGAATAATAAAAGATTTAGACATAATACAGAAATACATAATAGTAAAACATTCAAGGAGTTTGAATTGAATAACATTGTGAAAGCAATGCAAATTAAGATATAATTATAATAATGGTATAAACTCAAGACCAGAATCAAATAGCAAATACATGATAATTGAATAATTAGATCTTGTTTTAAGGTATTGTTTGACAAAAAAACAACAATCATAACTATCAGCTCTTTGGGTGAGCATAAAGTTCTTCAGAAATTACTTAAATGAATCTTATGTTGGGGAATGACACTTAACTCTAAGTTGGACTTAAACATTATGAAAAGCCATGTGTAACCTTAAAATGAAATATATTGGAAAGCAAAAATACAACTTTTTTAGACTATTCATGAATTCCACATCAACATGAAATCTCCTTGATAATAGGAAATATGAATGATTTGAATCAACATTTTATGCCTTTTAAAATAACTTTTACAAAATATTTTTAAAGATGCTAACGGCTTTCCATCATTGCTAAGTCCAACTTAGAGATAAGTCTAACTTAGGATCTTTGTGAAACACCCCCATGGAGGGGAAGGATGTTTCTAAGGGTGTGCCCGTAGTAGCTTAGAGAACTCTCACTGAGTATGGGTGCGTGGGACTTGAAGGAGGCTTTGTTGTTAACTTCAATCATTCAAGTTGCCTCCATGATGGCATTCAGCATGTATGTCCATGGGGGCGTTTCACAAAGATCCAAAGTTGGACTTAACATTAATGGAAAGCCGTTGACATGTTTGAAAATATTTTGTAAAAGTTATTTTAAAAGGCATAAAATGTTGATTCAAATCATTCATATTCATATTTTCTATTATCATGGGAAATTTCATGTTCTTGATGGGGAATTTATAAAAAGTAATACTTGAATTTTTGATTTTGAATATATTTTATTTTAAGGCTACATTAGGCTCTCCATAAATTTTTAAGTATAACTTAGAGTTAAGTTCGACTTAGAATCTTTGTGAAACACCCCCCCCCCCCATATTCACTTTCATCAGTGCTTCAAAAGAACTCACTGGATCAGAACCCCTATTCAATTCCATATTTGAATTATGTCAGTATTTTACTAAGCATTTTGCTTAGCTAAGAAAAATGGATCAAGTCTATTTCAGAACACATTTAGGTATTTTACTTTACGAAGCCAACTTTAAGGAAATATATATTAGTGATGGTCACTGTGACACCACTTAGCCAATCCAAAATTATTCGCAGTTACAGGCATTGTATTGAATATGCACTGATATAATATTGCACAGCTTATAATGACTGCATATGAAAACCATATGCCTGACAATCAAGGCCTCCAAAATAAATTGGCCTCAGTCAGATATGGAACTTTCTTGAACTAACTATTGTGCAAAGTATATTTGTAAAAGAATGATATGAAAATCAGTTCATAAGATACATGTATTGAAGCTGATTGCTAGTTTTAGCCCTTATTATATTGTTACGAATTTAGATATGTCTATATCATGTGCATAGTCCATTATTATTTCGCTATATATTGTTGCTTGCTGTGCAAGTCAAACTAGTCCTTGAGTAGTTTTACGACGTTGTTTTTCGTCCTCGAGTAATTCTTGCATTTCGATCGCGTAAGCCCAGGGCCACGCTCGTCTAGAGAATCTGTCCTCGTCTTACGTAACGGCAAGGACAGATACTCAGTCGCGTGCGGCCCCCGACTGACCCCGAGCGGAGGCCAGACTTTGTCCTCAGTTTGAGGACAGACTCTGCCCTTTAGCTCGAGGTCGGGTTGTGTCCTTGCTGGAAGGTTGGCCTGCTACAAAACAGCTCCCTATATAAAGCCAGGGATTCTAAAATCGAGAGACTGGTTAGACAGACTTCTTAAGACTTCTCCTCGGACTCCTTTCTGCCGCTTTCCAAACCTCTAATGATTCACTGTACCTATTGGAAGTAATAAACGCCGAATATAACTGAAACTCACGATCATACTACTCCAGTTCTCGAGTGAGAGAGATATTGAGCGAGAACTGAACGAGAGCAGTCTGATTTAAACACTTGTAATCAAATTTCGTTACAATATCATATAGTAGGTGGTTAATGGTTTAGGCGAACATAAATCCATATTTACTATAATGTTAACTGTATGTCCACATCTGTAGTAGATAACTGGAAAAACAAAATCCTTTATAAACAATGTCCTTCATTTTTAAAGTTTAAAACACTTTGACAAAAAAAAAGAAGCTTCAACTATCTACCAATGAAGTCGGCCAAGTTTTTTTTTACCTAAGCCAAAAACTGAGTAAAATAATCATATTTCTGTCATAATTGTTGTGTTTAACACTGGTCCTGGGGCCTGTTTCCAAAAATTTGATATAACAAACAAATTCTATAATTCTATGACAAATTTGCTCTCAGCAAATCATGGCCATGATTCCTGAAGCTTATAACAGTTACTCTAACTTTTTATTGAAACAGGTTTTATGAAACAGGGCCTAGGGCTTTATATAAGCTGTGTCACTTGGTTTTCAATATGATGTTGGCAAGTCTCTTTTCTGTGTTCGATTTCTAAACAAGTCTCTGAGAAATTAGAGAAGTAGATTGGTGAAAGTTTGAATGAAATCAACACAAACAGACTGAACTGTTGCCTGGTTCCCTCCGTAGATGTTGGCAGCAAGATAGAGGCGGAGCTCCTTGATATCCAGATGCCTCGAAGTGACATCACACGTCACAAGAACACAGTTGTTGTGACAAACTGAAAACTCACAGCAGGAATGTGATAATACTAGTGTCCTATAACTTGAATCCGGAGTGTATCGCAGCGATGCCCAGAGAAAGGTTTTCATGTCTCACTAAGCTGAAACCTGCATCCTCTATCATGGCAGAAAACTCCTTCTGAATAAGCAATGGGGAAGAGCAATATAACAAAGAATAAAAGTCTGTTTTTGTGTACATATAACATGTTTAAACTTTTCATTTTGAGGAGATCATTCCTGTGAATTTAACCAACTTAATTTTTAAGCTCAATTGAACATAATAGCAGTGTTATTCTCTTAGTACAATGCAACTGATACTTAATGCCTTCTGAACTTGCATGCCTAAATTTTAATGATACCCAAGATCATTATCTGTGGATTTTAGTTAGGCCATTCGCATTCAGATGCCTCTTTTCTTGCCACTGCATTTTGCTTAGCTATACTTAGTTGATTTAATGTTCTTTAAATGACATTTTATATGGCGAAGAGATATTCTCTTTACGCCCGTCTTCATCAGCTCGAGTTTGCCAAATAACTCGCTATTTTAACTATCCCTGATCGCAAATTAACCAGTTAATTTGCGTCTTCATCAGCCCGCAGTTGCAATTAGCGGGATATTTGGTCGAGAAAATATCCCAAGAAATGTTGGTCTTGTTTCCAAAATATCCCGCTATTTGGGAAATAGCGGGCTAATTTGCGCCCATCCGAGCTAGTTTGTGATGAGCGTATCGGTCTGGTTAAGATGCAATTTTGAGCTTCCGGATAATATCCCGAGTCTGAAAATAGCAGGTTATTTTGCAAACTCAAGCTGATGAAACAGGCCTTTTGATGTTGTAAAGGTGTAGTTTGGGACAGCTTTAGCAAGGCTAATATCAAAGTTCTTTAATAGACAAGGTGAAAACCAATGATTTACCTGGTTTGGAAACTGTCTGATGCTCTCGACCAGATACTTGTATGATTTCCAGTCACCAGCGATGACATCACCAAGGACCGGTATCACATCAAAGGAATATCTATCATAGGCCCTGATGGCAAAATCATTTCAAGTAAAAACAAAGCAAATTGTTTGAATATGGGAGAGAAATCTTGCTGTACAGAGGCATAGTAAGGGAGGGGGGGGGGGGCAAGGTTCTACTAGATGGAATTCAAATTAATAGGGCTACTTTATCAGATGGGGAGAAGGTCCAACCATGTCATTCTCATGTCTCACCTAGTCCCCTCTCTCTCTCTCTCTCTCTCTCTCTCTCTCCCTCTCTCTCTTTTGGCGTTTGATTTTTTTTTTGGGGGGGGGGGGGGGCACATTGTCTCCTTGAGCTACACCATAGCTGCAAATCAAAAGTTTCTCATAGGCAATAGAATCTCATATTTCTCTTTTATAGAATGTGGTGATAAACGTATAAAAGTAGAGGTGTTGTGGTCACTGGACTGCAGATCACAAGGTAAGTCGTTCAAATCCCAAGACATTAATCTACATTTGCCACTCTCCGCCCAGGTATAAATGGGTACCTCATATGCATCAGCGCTAGTTGCTTCCTTGGCTCGGCTATAACCAATGTAATCTTGTGTAAACGCCATGAGCATCACTGCATGACGGATATGAACGGTACACATGTGGCCATTAATTAAGGTTTCAATTTCATTGATCCAACATTCTATTGATTACTTACTTCATGTACAATCTTGTGATTGGTTGTTATTGTTTTATGGACTGCATGTCAGCCATCTTGGCAGCCATTTTGAAAGATGTAGTAAAAAATAGCAGTGCAGCTCAAGTCAACAATCATGTCAGACTAGTTTTGTTCTTGTGCGAGTCTTACATTATTAAAAGTATAAGTTAAGCCAAGTCTACTCACATCCTCAGCAATGAATTCTGGACCTCACTAAACTCTAAGCAGAGGAAACGACCTCCCGGTTTAAGCACCCTGTAAGCCTCATCCAGAGCCTGTCATATAGAGAATGCACACACCATTAAAAGGATCATACAACATATTGTGCTCTGGAAACTATAGACCAGGGGGGTATTTCACAAAGATTAAGATCATCTTTAAGTTGGACTTAACTATGGCAGGCCGTTCATGCCACTATTTGCTCTCACCATTATGATCTTTAGATAATTTTTTTTCCTTCAACAATGAACTATCAAAAAATAAAAAATTCTGTAGATTTGTGACCATGATCCTTTGAGAGACCAATGCCAGTAAATGAGAGAAAATAGTGGCATGAATGGCCTGCCATAGTTAAGTCCAACTTAAAGTTGATCTTAGTCTTTGTGAAACACTCCCCAGTTTGTAATTAGCACATGGTTCAAATGTCCCAGAATATCCACAAATCTTTTAAACATGAGGACGTCCAACATTGTGCATTTTAGGATAATCACTGCCAAAGTCATGGAGGGGCTTCATAATACCTTTCGTTTGCCCTCTTGAAAAGAATACTTTCACCTGTGTATCCTAGAATGAACAGCTAGTGCATAAACCGATAACGATTACACAACTGTCATGAACATGCATCCAAATAATCCAACATTTGTTTTGATGGGCTTTACAGTTTGTACAAATGACCTTGATCTGCGACAGTCATTGTAGTTTGCTCAGCATTGTGAGTATCTTTAACATGGGGCTTGGTTGGAATACGCTCCTCAGTGAGTGGAAAATGTACATACATTGTGTGCAGGCAAGCCTGAATCCACTGAACAGGATAATTATATATATGGGTATTTCCATAATTTAGGGACCCACTTTGTGACATTTTTGGTGTCCCAGTGAGAATGTTAAGAGATTCTAGGTATGAGGATGCAATATTATGCTTGGAAATCACTTAACAATCTCACTCTCATTATTTAAGTCTTTACTCAGAGCCACAAATATGTGTGGGTTCCTTTTATAAGTGGGACACCAAAAATGACACAAAATGGGTCCCAAATTTATGGAATTACCCAAATCTGTAAAGAGCTTAAACACTGTTGAAATATTATGCTCTACCGGTATATAAACCCAGAATATTTGTTTTATTATCATTATTATCTGCCCATGTGCAGATAGTATC
Organism: Strongylocentrotus droebachiensis; assembly: GCA_035222895.1. Lineage (NCBI taxonomy): Eukaryota > Metazoa > Echinodermata > Echinoidea > Camarodonta > Strongylocentrotidae > Strongylocentrotus > Strongylocentrotus droebachiensis. The sequence continues at coordinate 1,172,682 of JAVYIG010000035.1, read as the reverse complement.
CCAAACTTGCTTATCCCTGCCCCCCTGCCCTGCCCCCCTCCCAAATCCACCCCTGACATTCAACCCTGCATCTTACCTGGTCGACGTTAGTTACATTCCTAATACCAAACGCGATTGTGTATGCATCCATGCTGTCATCCGCTATGGGAAGCTCCTCTGCATTGCCGCACACCCACGATATACCTGCAGACATGAATCAGTACCAGTAACAAAAGATACATTTTTATTAGAATGTAAGTTTTTTTTAAAATTTGTGGTAATGGAATTCCAGAGAAAACTGGTTTAGCGATACTGAATGTTTATCATGCAATGAATTGGGTTCTTTGGACTAGCTAGAGACAATATCAACAAAAGCTCATTCTCCCTACAAACCCCACAGAAAACAAACACAACAACAACACTAGGGCAGCATTTTGTATCTAAAATGTGTGCCAGGGAGTATTGTGGGGGGGGGGGGGGGAAGGGTATTTATAGCTTTGTGCAACAATAGCTCCTAGGTATGCTCATTGATCTGTTACAATCCAGAAATGTAAATCTTTAAGCAGTTTACTGCACCATATCGGAAAGGGATTTCATCTGCCAATAACTACTACTTCTGAAAAGCCACACCCTTACCACTCTGTATGCCTCTCTGCTTAGCTCTCTTCTGTCCGACTCTCAGCATGTTCTCATTGATATCACACACAGTCACATGCTGCTCCAGAGGCCTTGTTTGCCCCGCCTCCTCCTGGTCTCCATCCCCCCGCTGGATCGCATCCTCGCCCGTCTCCAACCCTGACCATCTGATCTCTTCCGGCCACTCCTCTGTAAACTCTGGATCCTGCTTCAGGTGGTTGATGTAGTCCAAGAAGCGGAAGGCTATGTCACCTAATAATGATAAGTGATTAGAGTTTATTGACTCATTAAATGTTTGAAGAAAAATGCCCTAAAAGATAGAAAATGTCATGAAGTTTTAATTTTTCTTGCAAAATTCCAATGAGATAGCTTGGGCTTGATTAGAGTCTATGGAAAATGCCTCTAATACCAAAATCAAATTGTATTCCACAGGTTAGTTCACATCCACTTAGATCATTGTGATCTGCAAAATAAATGCAGATGGCCTGAGAAAGGCCTGAGGAAGGTTCTTCTTTCTGATTACAAAACATACGCCTTATGAGTGAACGCTTAAGGATAGTTGCAAAGAAACCCCAGTGTAGTGGTCCACCTGGAAACCCCAGTATATACATCCGCAAGAATCTTCAGTATTGAAGGAGGCAGATTATTAAAGAAGAAGAAGAAGAAGAAGAAGACAAAGGAGAAGAAGCAGAAGAAGCAGAAGAAGCAGAAGTAGTAGAAGAAGAAGTAGGAGGAAGAGGAGGAGGAGGAGGAGGAGGAGGAGGAGGAGGAGGAGGAGGAGGAGGAGGAGGAGGAGGAGGGGGAGGGGGAGGGGGAGGGGAGGAGGAGGAGGAGGAGGAGGAGGAGGAGGAGGAGGAGGAGGAGGAGGAGGAGGAGGAGGAGGAGGAGGAAGAGGAAGAGGAAGAGGAAGAGGAAGAGGAAGAGGAAGAGGAAGAGGAAGAGGAAGAGGAAGAGGAAGAGGAAGAGGAAGAGGAAGAAAAGGAGGAAGAAGAAGAAAAAGAAGACCAACTTACCTGTTCCACCAGCAACATCTAAGAGTTGAGTTCCAGGTGTTGGTTTGAGCACGGCCTGCATGAAATAGTCCTTCCACAGACGATGGATCCCAAGACTCATGGCATCGTTCATCGTGTCATAACTGTCCGCAACGCTGGAGAACACTTGATGAACTGGAAGAACAAGTTTTTGTTACTGCTATTAGTTTAGTGTACATACATGTAGGTGCGCTCGAGGAGTTTAATAAATTCAGCGACACTCAAAACGACACTTTTTAAACGATAATCGCTATTGAGAATTGTGTTAAAGTATCAAATTGGCAATGCAGTATCTGCCAATTCAGCATAGATTTAAATCAGCTCATTCTACTAGAAGTCTAGATATAGATGCAATCTAAGTATTTTTTTCCTTCTTCTAGGCATTAGATTAAACAATACATGGGTTATGATTATTAATATAATTAAAGATATTATCATGTCTTTCATGATTGTGCTATCAACTATGCCATTGCCAGCCACCGCCTACTGTATGCTCGCGCTCCTTCATACTCGGATTTGCAATAAGAATAACAATTAACATAACATAAAATAACATACACATGACACAAAGCCAAAGGAGAAACTTATGAACATTACTGTTAAATTACTAAAATGTAACAACAATATGGAAGAAGTTGCGACTTGCGCTGCCATCAATATGTCAGCCCCACCCCTAGACCGAAAACTTCAGTCTCTCTAATCGTCGGTTGTTCCACTGAGACTACGTCTGGCTCCACTAGACCTCCGATTATAGAGACTGAAGGATGGGGACCTCTTACTGTGAGGGACTGTACAGAACAAATGGTTCGGTTCGACCGGACCGCGATGAATGAGATATGCAACGAAATTTTCACTCTTTACATCCTCATAACTGCTGCAATTATAATACAAATTAAAAATAACATATATATAGCTTATTTGACTTACGATAGCTTGCTCATTTAGATCCTAAATTAATGATTAATCCGAGAAAGTCTCGTCGACAACATTATCCGTCTTGGTTCTAGTTGATGAATATTCATTTTTTCTTTTCGAACGTCCAATAGCTACCGTAGCAACGTACGAGTCGGCCCGGCTTGACCAACAAACTCCCACGAAACGAGTGCTCTGATTGGCCATTGGCGTAGGTTGACCCGGAAATTTACCGGCCGCCGGGTCATATAGCTCTATTTTCGAGTGCATGAACGTAGTTTCACAGTTTGGAGATACAAATTGGATAATTCATATAAGTAAGTCCGTAAATTATCCATTTAATATTAAGTTATCAAATTTTGATAACTGTAATTAGGACAAATGACATGCCGACCTAATTTACATCTGATTTAGAAATCAGAAAATTAGATCTAGACTAGATCTAAGTTAGATCTAGTCTAAATAAAGAAAATCGGGGGAGAAATGTCGGTAACGAAAAGCTGTTCCGCTGTGGCTCTAATTTACCCACACGGTACGAGATCTCTGGGTTGCCATCTGTATTGGGGAATGACAACAAATGTCAGTTTTATTAAAGAAATGACCCAAATCAGATGGTTATTGCTGTCTACCCCACCCCATGCCCACCGGCCACCACCACCACCACCACTAAAACTCCAGACCGCTAGCGACGGGGGAGATTGTCCTACCTGCCCGTAGGCTTCTATCATCATCTTACCTCTCTCAGTTTTCTCCGCTTTAGACACATTCTCGAATCCAAAATGCGTTTCATCTTCACTCTGCGGGGCTTTTTCTTTGGAAGCAAAGTTTCGCGTGCCAACTGCTGAGATACGTGGTCCAAAAAGAAATTTTCGAGAGCTTGAAAGACAGGCGCGACAAAGTTTCATGGGCGCTGCCATCTTGAATTCCATTCAGACTGCTGTGCAACATGGATCGACAATTTATCTCAGAAGAGAGGCAGAAATTCAGAGCTTGTGTTTCTAAATTACGGAATTTAGCGCCATCCAACAATGAAGAGAGTAGGAAGACCCTAAATGCACTTTTGGATGAATTCAATTCTCTAGACTATTCTATTTATGGGTTGGTTGACGAGGTAAGTTTTTATGAATAAGATTTGTCAAGCCCCACTCACTGATTTTTATGTTGGACCATCATGACCATGGTCCATGCATTTAAGAATGCTTAATATGGCTATGCTTTATCATGTTATTTCCTGTTTATTATAATCCTGCTAACATTTATAAGAAGGATTTTACGCCTAAATTCTTAAATTTACTCAAGATATTTAATTAAATTTTCGTCTTTTTCCTTGAAAAAAAGAATCGCAAGTCACAACGAAATGTTTATAATTATGACTTTTATGTTAATAAATAAAGACGAGATTAAAGACTTGATTGGTTGAATTTTTGAATGGCAAACCATAATATTAATAATTCATATCACGCCATTTTTTTAACCTAGATAGATCTATTCCACCTCATACGATTTCTGTGAAATCAGAAATTTTTGTGACAACACTTTTTTGCAATATTCGATATTCATCTGACTTGTTGCATATTTTGCTGCCTAAAACTCCAGGAAATTGTCAAAAGTTCCAAGCACATTAATGTTTATAATTTTACAGGGAGAATATTACTGTATACTGAATAATTCAATCTCTCTATGAATGATAGTCTCTCTTTCTCTGTCCTTATGTCTTGCAGTTTCCTTCATTGTTTATCATTTTATTTCATTTACATTTTCATTTTATGACAGGACGCTGGCCAGATCTTATGCCAAGCATGTCGTGTAGTCCCTCTTCAAGACAACTTGATGGTTACCAAAGTCTGTCAGCTTATAGTCATCATTACTCATCAAAAGGTAGGTTTCAAGGAAAATCTATACTTGATAGCAAGTTGGTCTGGAGGAATTTATGAATTTTTGAACATCGAAATCACTTATTTTCTAATTCACGCTGTTCAAACGAAAATAAATTATTTTCCATCGCGCTTTCACCCACCTGCTGAAGAAAACATATACAAATACTTTCCAAACACTTAGGGGAGCACCGCTCATCTAGGACGGCTGCGGACACACGGGTTATCTTGGATAATGAAATTTGATACATACCTTCTCAAATACTTACTTATGCAAAATTATGCATATGAAAGAACACCTCTTTTCGTCAATGTGCGTTCTTACACCTGTCAAGCCAACCTTTTAAGCACAATCTATTGAACTACTCCACCTGTCGAGCCAAACTTGTAAGCAAACTAAGGCAATTGTCACACATCTCCTGTTAAGGCAAGATTGCGAAGCCCTGGCACCATCTAGTCATGCAGAACATAAGCAAGAAATTCAACGTTCCTAAAGAATCTGTAAAGAAGGAAAAATTCTTTTAGAATTTTTAAAATCGGGTGGTCCGCACTGCCTCGTTAGATAGCAGTCAATGACCAACGCCCTACTCTTATTCAACCTTCCCGCCACGCAACTCTTGCATACATTATGCAAAGTGGGGTCAAAGCTCCGATGGAAAATGTCATAATCTTTAAAACTTTTTCATTTGGCAAATAAGTAATGTTACTGTGAAATTACAAAAGAATAATGCCCGCAGTTAGAGATTTTGCTTAGGTCATCTAGATAGCTTTGTTAAAGATCTGAAAATTTGGAAAAAGCTCAGGTTAGAAAGATAGAAATGCAACAGTAAAATAATGCTGAGTAAAAATCTCACTTTTGTGTAAACAAATCTAAAAAGAGATTTGAAAAAAAAACTAACACTACACTGTGATGACAAGTTACCTTCCATAATGTTTAAATTCCAACTGGTATGTATTCCTTCTGCTATCTTATAACTAGCTTACTTCAATTGAATGTAGACATCAATTCCAGTACAACATTCAAAATTACTATTCAAATTAATCAATCAACTACCTAGTACAAATCTTCAGTAGGTCATAATTTTGGAACACTCGCTCTAATCAAACCCAAAGTTTTACTTCAAGTTGCAGTTTCCAGTGGACTATTTGGAAGAGAGGAACACAATTTTTTAATAGAAGCATGAAGTGTGAGGGTCTTTAAGTTCATGACAACTTAATGGTTACCAAAGTCATTATCACCCATCATAAGGTAGCTTTGAAAGAACATTTAATCTTGATACCAATTTGCTTTGTATGAAAGCAGACAAATCAGAGAACAGTTATTGAAAAACTTAAACATATAGCATAGAAGAAGAAGAATTTTAAAATTATATCTCTCAATAGGTATACTTAAATGAAATTTCAAATATGCAGTTTGGTAATTTCAATATGACCCAAGTTACTACTTACTAGTTATAATCTCTCACATATGCTCCATTGCTCCTGCACACAAGGTGTCTAAAAGACATCTCTTTTAAATCTCACAGGATCTTTTATTTATTGGACATATTATACACATGCCATCCATGATATTTCAATGCCTATGGGATGAACTTGTAAATTGCATTTTTGGAATCCAAAGTATGAAGTGTGATGGTGCTCAGTTGTTGTTGTTCATTTTTTTGCAGGTAAAGCTATCTAAACCCAGTACTACAGTGCTGCTAGAGTTTGTGATCGGAGTGAGCAAGCAATGTGTATCCTGGATGCTTCCGGACACCCTTAGGTCTCTAGGTGCTGTGCTCTATGAAAATGGACCAAAGAGTGAAACGGTAAGCAGAACTAACTTTGTTGAGGTGTTGTGGTTTAGCGGATAAGTCACCGGGCTGTAGATCACAAGGTACAGGGTTCAAATCCTGGATGCTTCCAGACACCCTAAGGGCTCTAGGTGCTGTGCTCTATGAAAATGGATCAAAGTGTGAAACGGTAAGCAGAACTAACTTTGTAGAGGTGTTGTGGTCCAGCAGATACATGTAAGTCACCGGGCTGTAGATCACAAGGTACAGGGTTCAAATCCTGGATGCTTTCAGACACCCTAAAGGCTCTAGGTGCTGTGCTCTATGAAAATGGATCAAAGTGTGAAAAGGTAAGCAGAACTAACTTTGTAGAGGTGTTGTGGTCCAGCAGATACATGTAAGTCACCGGGCTGTAGATCACAAGGTACAGGGTTCAAATCCTGGATGCTTCCAGACACCCTAAGGGCTCCTGGTGCTGTGCTCTATGAAAATGGACCAAAGTGTGAAACGGTAAGCAGAACTAACTTTGTAGAGGTGTTGTGGTCTAGCGGATAAGTCACCGGGCTCTAGATCACAAGGTACAGGGTTCAAATCCCAGCTGGCACTGACTTTCTTTGGTAAGACATTAATTGACATTTGCCACTCTCCACCCAGGTGTTAAATGAGAAGCACATTTATTTGGTATATAGATAGCAAAAAAGGGCATCCAAGAAAGGAAATAGACAATAAACTTTAAAGGTCTGAAGCATTTATTTACTATGAGCATCCGCTTATCATGATAATATTGAAAATGTTAACAAATAAATGAAATATCCCAAATGGGACATTTTCACCTTAGAAGTGAGTTACCGGTATACAATTCTTGACATATGCATCTGACCACGGAGCCATTCTTCCAGGAGTGTGACACCTGCATATTAAAGGCTTGATCCTCTTCTGTCTTGTAGTGTTGTCATTTGATATTCAATCTGTGTTTTTTCCTTTCTCTCCCGTCAGTTTCTTGAGGAGATGTTGATGCCTTCACCTCCTGGGCTCCTGCAGAAGATGGTCTTGTCACATGACCTCGAGGTCAGACGGAATGCTATCCTCTGCATTGCTAATGCTTGTATGAAGTAAGTAATCAATATCAAATTATTTACCATTCGATTGTCTATTTTTCATGATTTTTTCGATTAGATTCTAAAAATCTGGAGAAACCATAAAGATGAAAAGCAGTCCAAAGCAAAAGTGTAATATTATTTTAAGAGAAAAACATATAATCTTGATATGCAAAATAACCAATATGGCATGAATTATTGCTTTTAAAGCCTATCTGCATTAGTTTGGCCAGGAGGGATTAGACCTCCCTGCATGGTCACTGGCAGGAGGTTATCTCATCAAATCGGCTCCAATTAACATTAAAATAAGGGGACCAATGGTCACCACTTAGGCATTGTTGGCTATATAGAGGGCGCAAGTAGCTACAAGAAGTGCAGTCCCAATTTAAAATTGAAATGCATGTATGCACATATTTTCTGCATAAAGTAGGCCCAAGTTCTCAAAATTCAGTAGTCAATGATTGTTTATGCCTCCACAAAAAAAATTGTGAACGTTTTCATTTACTACTGGCCAGATCTTTCACCTCCCTTGACTGCTTATTTTTTATGATTTAGTTGAAATAATTTCTCAACTAATTTAGAAGTACTTGGTATTTTTTCAATTGCTGTGATAATAAACAGGAGTGACGATGCGAGGGTGATCAGTGAACCTCTTCTCAGTATCAGTTTTGATGTAATCTTATTGGCGCTTCATACTCCCAAACCAGCTGGTTGTGATGACTACACGCAGGTTAGAGTAAGTACAAAAATGCAGTCACCAACTGTTCCCATTTTGCAGGAATGCTTATTGTATATTAATGTTATGAGCCCTATATTCTCCTCCTGACTAAAAAATTATTTCATAAAATCTTACAAAGTATACCTTATTCCTGCTTTTGTGTTGAGAGATTGAGAATTTGTGCTGTGTAAGGGTACGAGGTACGTACATATACGTTAAATTGTCATCAACATGCTCACTAGAATGTTTTACACCTGTCAGGATTTGAGTGATTTTATACAACAGACTAAATGGAGAGGGGGGGGGGGGGGGGGGGGGGGGGTGGTGTACCAAAGTATTTAAAAAGGAAGACTTTACCATTTATATACCAGGATGTGTACATGTACACTGTATGTCTTGTAGATGGCAGTGCATACCTAAAACTATTCCAGGTTCACTGAATGTAGGTTTCAGATTGACTTTCCCTCTTCCGCTTCTTATAAGGGATGCTTATAATGGTTTTGAAGCCCCTTTGTTCAAACGTTACAAAAATAATGATAATAAATGAGATTTGTAAGGCGCCTAATCCACTTGAAAGCAAAAGCTCAAGGAGTACTTGCGAAACAAAAAACAACAACATTTAATTACACATTGATGTTCTCTTTGTTTTAGTTCCTATTAGGATGTCTTCGTGGTTTACAGAACCTTTTGTCTGCCCAGAAGAACATCCATGTTGACCATTTGGGCTCAGTCTTGGCAGCTCTGAAGGTGAGTGAGTTACACTACTCTAATAATAGCTGATAATAGCTACATGTAGTTCTCACATATAGTGCTTTTCAGGACCGAAGGCCCTCTCAAAGCGCTTTATATATATTATTACCCCGGTCATCGTATTCAGGCTTACCCGCACACAATGTATGCACATTCTGCACTCCCTGGGGAGCATTGCAGCCAGGCGTCATTTTTACAAGCGCACACTGGCTAATCTAAGCACATTAGCTTTCGCATCCTACCGGGTACCCATTTAACACCTGGGTGGAGAGTGGCAAATGTAGATCAATGTCTTGCCAAAGGACATTAGTGCTGCGGTGGGACTTGAACCGTGGACCTTGTGATCCACAGTCCGGTGACATATCCACTCGTCCACGACACCTCTACGAGGTTCTCATAGTCAAAGGATTTGATTGCAATAGGACGGGATGTTTATGTTTACCAAAGTGTGAATTATAAAACATGGCTATGGCTCACTAACACGTACACATACCTGCCAACCCTTGTTTTTCTGGATTTTTAGGACCCCAAAATCCGGAATATTCTGTTTTTTCAAAATTTCGATATTTTTGTTTGTTTTTTGTTGTTCTTGTTGTTGTTGTGTTGCTTAAGCCAAATTAAGCTTGTTTTATCATATGCCGCGATGTGAGAGTTCAGGTATTGCGTGCGTTGAAGGGCTGCATGATTGAGCAGCGAATTTGTATTCGCTTTAATGCACAGATTTACCGCGTATTGCCAGTTACACTGCCGCTGCATGTGCGAACGTCTGTGAAGGGTACAGATTTCTTATTTTCGAAGACATACCATGCTAAAAATTCTTAATTCTCATTTTCAAATGTTGGCAGGTATGCGTACCTGATTAACCCTTTGACTACGGGAACTGGGTTGCTACTGTATTAAGCCTATAGGAATGAGAGAATTCAGCAGTCAATGGCTTAATGTGCAACATTTAAACATAGTGGAAAATAAATCTCTTCTTTATGTTCTCTGTTTCTTTAACTTCATGAATGTGTCTGGACCTGATTTTGAAATAGTATATCTTTCTTTCAAGTGCATTTTTATAGTTTTTGTTATGAACCAAAATCATACCTTGCAGTCTTAACCCTATGTACCTTTAACAATTAAAATGATGATATCTTGTTTAATGAAAACTTGTAATAATGCTTTGGTGTCGGAAAAGGGAGATTTTCTTTTAGCTGTATTATATGGTGTTTTTACCAGAGCTTCTCAGAGTGAAATATTTCTCCGCTCCTCTGCATTTGTTATTGCTCCTTGTATACAACATCAATGTGATTCCTCTCTATTTCTTCCTAGAGCTATTCCCTGTACGGTCTACCAGGCATTGGTACCAACCTGCAGATCCCTTCTACCCTCTTCCCTTCCTCCCTCTACCAAACCAGCCCATCCCCTGCCAAACCCAGCACACAGCAGAAAGGGGATGATGTTTCAGAGGGGAGGGGAGCACAAGGTGTAACACCCAAGTCATCTACCGGGAGGAAGAACAAGAAGAGAGGAGGCAAGAAGCAGCAGGAGAAAGAGTGAGTGTGAAACGTCATCTCATATTATAATAATAATAATATTCAGATTTTATATAGCGCTTAATACATCAACAATGTGTCTAAGCGCTTAACAGATATATTGTTACCCCTGTCGTCGGATTTAGGCTTACCCGCACACAATGTATACACATTCTCCGCTCCCTGCCCTGGGGAGCAATCCAGCCAGGCGTCATTTTTACAAGCGCAGACTTGCTCATCTTACCACATTAACTTTCGCATCCTACCTGGTACCCTTTTAACACCTGGGTGGAGAGTGGCAAATGTAAAAACCTCATCCAGTTTAAAGGTAGAAGTCCACCCTAATACTAAGCTGGTTTTGATAGAAGCAAAAACCGATTAAAACAAGAAAGTTGTGAATTTTTGAAGGTCCGATCAATCAAACACAAATTCTCAAATCTGTGACGTATCTTGCGAGCTCCCCTCCCATTTGCTCTGTACCCAAAAATCTAAAATTCATATTTTCCCTTCAGAAGATTTTCAATCATACATTCACTCTAAATGTATGGTAATTATTGCAAATATCTTTTGATACAATCCCTGTACGAAACAAATAAAAGTTTATGGAATTTTCTGTACAGAGCAAATTTGAGAGAAGTTTCAAATTTGTGTTTCACTGATGACAACTTTAGATATCCATAACTTTCCTATTTTTAATCTCTTTTTTGCTCAAACTTTCTCCCATTTTTCTGCTTTAATAAACAAAACAAAACTTAATATCAGGGTGGACTTCCCCTTTAAAGGGTGATTCCGTGTGGTGTGTGCCATATTACATATGTCTTCTTTCCATTTAATTAATTTCCAATTGAAAATCCTTTCATGTTGCCTTTGACTAGAGGTTCTTTCTAGGATTACCATGTTTAGCCACTGGACAAAGCAAGAGATATTAGATTTGTTAATCATACTACTCAGGCAGCTCTTGGTCCTTGAATTTCATATATGTTTTTTCCTTCTTCACATATTGATTTACCAGTGTCCGCTTCAGTTGTTGATATAGCTGAACATTCTTGAAAATAGACTGGAAATTATACAGGTTCGCTCTGTTGAATTTTAGATGCTTGACTGCCTACTTGCATAATACAAATTCCTGAGTATGAAATGTGAGAATTAAAATATTTGTGTGAACCATGTCCTATCTTTGTGTAGACAAGCAAAACAACAGCGAGAGAAACAGGAAGAGAGTCCAACAGTTTCTATCAAACAGGGAGGACAACAACCTGATGAAACAGCCACAGCAGATGGCTCTTCCAACCCAGACGCACTCTCCTTCTGGCCGAGCTGGGGTAAAGTGAGCAGTTCAGAGTCAGAGTACTCGGATTCAGAGGGAGGGCAGGTATCAAAACTAAGATCAGCATCCTCCAAAGTGAGACAGGCTTCTCTAGGATGTCTGCACAGTGTGGTGAAGGTGAGAAAGAGTTTTAAGAGGAAATTTGTAAGTTAGAATAGAAAGATTCAGAGGGAGGGCAGGTATCAAAACTAAGATCAGCATCCTCTAAAGTTAGACAGGCTTCTTTAGGGTGTCTGCACAGTGAGGTTATTTGAAATACCAAAAATCAAAAGGAGATATTGTAAGAGAATTAGACATAGCGTAGTCAAGAGATTTAAACACTTGATTTGGTTTGCAAAGGTCATGGGTTTAAGTTTAGGCAACTTAGTACCAGTGTCCTTTGGTAAGACATCATTCTATATTTGCTTCTCTTGACCAAGGTTTAGTAAGTGGGAATGTGAAAGGATTTATTTCTTTTGATGCACCATGTACTGATAACAGATTATGGAGCTAAAGCCTGGATTATAATTTGCAAAGCCATTTGGAACCTCATATAGATGTTAGATCATGTGATAGAATATACAAAACAGGATATTTCATTTTATTGCAATTATTAGAGATTTCATGCACATCACCTTGTTAAACAGATGTTGCTGCATGTAAATACGTAAATACGGGGGGAAGGGGGATGGGGGGGGGGGGGGGGGGCTTAGCTTATGCCACTTAAAAAGTATACATTTAAATGACTTGCCTTCTAAATTTGTAGGACTTTAACCAGCTTTTACTGTTTACTTCTTAGAACACCGATAAGAGACAGATGTTTGGTTTCTGGTCTGCCTTTGTACCAGACTCCCCTCCCACAATAGGTCACAACACACAGACCCTCTTCACCTGTATGCTAAAGGACCCCTCCCCAAAGGCCAGGGTAGCTAGTGTTGCAGTCATCATGGCTCTCCTGGATGGCTCCAAGCAGTTCCTTATCGCAGCTGATGATAGGTAAGTACTCAAATTTTATCAGGATACCTTTAATGGGAAGAACAAGAAATCTGAATATACAGGTTTTTGGCTTTAGGTTAGGTTTAGGGTTATGTATAGTGTCTTGTCGAAGTTTGGAAGTTTAGAAATTGGTAAGTGTTAGAAATTAACCACAGAACAAGCGCTGCAGGAGCATGTGTAGTAGATACATTATAAACTACCATGTATAATTCTGCTGTAATAACTTAATTGTAACTCAACTTCAGTTTACAATGTAATGTGAAACCTCAAAGATTATAAGAATTTGTGTATGCATTATACATCACTTTATATGAAATGTTTTAATGATATATTTTTAATGTAATAATTCAATTCAATATAATTTGACCATTGTCCTAATCTTTCCCATAACAGACGTACCTGCATGTATACTTTTTTCAGTTTATGGATCTATATTTTGACAATTGTAATATAATAATTTCCTCTCTGTTTTGGATTATGATTACTTGCAATAATTGGAACAACATTTCTAGTTACTTTTACAGTTATTCATGATCTACTATCATTTAGCAAAATATGTATATAGCTTGAGGTATGAACAATTATGATAACTTTATTTTTTATCATTTTAAATGTACATGAATATGATCATTCCTGTCTTTATGCACATTTTATGTAAACATTGCATTATTGGTCCTTGGACTACTGCATTGTACATTGTATACTTTGATAATAAACCAAAATTGAATTGAATTGAGTATGTGTGTGTTCCCATCTGTAATATAATTGTGTTCCCCCCTCTATAAACAGAGTCCAGAAGAAAACAGCGTTCACACCCTTCTCCTACACACTAGCATGCACCATCAAGGAGGTCCATAGAAGCCTGCTATTGGCTTTATTAGCAGAGAGCTTTCACACTACAATCACCCAGATCATCAAGGTATGAACACTTAAAGAGAAGGTTGAGTTCTGGGAAGAGGTGAACAATAATTTGTGAGCGTTATCATTCTTATTATGCAAATGTGGAAGAACATCAGATAAGACATGTTCCCTGAAAAGCATGGCTCTTCAAATGCCTTCATATTCTAAATATGGCATGTAAAATCGTAAAACTTGGGGGGTAGGATTTTTATGCCACATGTTCGTGTAGTCCCATATACATCTTTCTGTGTACAATGTTTGTAACTTTACCAAGACTTGGCCAAATTTCTTATCATTTTGATGATTCCAGAACCTTGCAATACACACAAATTCTTATTTGCTAGATCATCAACCTTTTCTGGTCGATTCCACACCGTTTCTTTTACAATGCAATCGCATGACCAGAACTCAACTTCATCTTTAACAGGGGGGTGTTTCACAAAGATCCTAAGTTGAACTTATCTCTAAGTTGGACGTAACAATCATGGAAAGCCGTTGGCATCTTTGAAAATATTTTGTAAAAGTTATTTTAAAATGCATAAAATGTTGATTCAAATCACTCCTATTTTCTATTATCAAGGAGATTTCATGTTCTTGATGTGGAATTTATGAAAAGTCTAAAATACTTGACTTTTTGCTTTTGAATATATTTTATTTTAAGGCTACAAATGGCTCTCTATAATGTTTAAGTCCAACTTAAAGTTAAGTTCGACTTAGGATTTTTGTGAAACACACCCCCCTGTATTGATACCATTGAGACAATTGTCTGCACAATTTTATGTGGAAAGTATTTGTTACTGTCAAACCAATGGCATTCACGACATGAAACTTTCATGAAGTTTAAATATTAATATACAATAAAGTCATTTTTATATAGCGCATAATAATAAATTCTCTATTCGCTTTACAACAATCAGTAATTATAGAATATTGGATGGCTTTGAGTGTGATACAAGACTACATTGCTCGAGCTATGACAATATTGGACGAGTCAAAGACGAGTCTATATACTTGTATCACACGAAAACAAAGCCATACAATATTATTGTTATCTATATTAGTCTGACTATACTGGAAATAATAAAAGTTGACTTACCTCGGTAAAAATGGCTTTATTTTTGTGTGATAGCGCCATGATATCGATATTGATAGTTGAAGTTCCCGGATGACTGAGCAATACGAAAACAATATTGGTCAGTCATCCGGGTACTGCGCTAAAGATATTGAATACGCTGATTTATTGTACCATTTGGAAGCCTTAAATGGATAATAATGACCAATATTGATACCATTGAGACGATCACTGAAGTTAGCACACTTTTATGTGGAAAGTATTTGTAACTATCAAACCAATGGCATTCACGACATGAAACTATCGTGAAGTAGCCTCCTTGACGTAATTTTGAGCCACTTCTGGGACTTACATACTTCGGGTGTACAGTGGCGCGCTCAGTACACGTATTATGCATGTGCATTGTATATACGTGTCCGAAAGCTATTTCCAGGTTCCTCAATTTTTGTGATGGCAGCAACGGAAAACAAGAGAAAGATACTCCAAATCAAGGCCCTTAACTCTTCTACCTTCAAGAAAATGAGAGGCTTAGCTTTAGAATACCCTGCAAAAACTAAGAATGCAGTGATGACAATGTGTCAATTATCAATTTACCTCGCGTATTAATGCTTCTTCCACCCAGGTAAAGTAAATGGGTACCCGATAGGAAGAAATTCCTTGAATGCTTTAGCGCCTTATTATGGCAGCTCAGCTACGGCCGGGGTAATAATATAATGATAATATTCAGCTTTTATGTAACGCTTAATACATCAACGATGTGTCCAAGCACTTTACAGATATATTATTACTTTGACATTACTATGATACTTTGTATTAAGCGCAGTAGAGTATATTCATAAAGTGGCTGTGCTATATAAATGGACCTATTATTATCATTGTTATTATTCCTCTTTTGCCGTATCTCAAATTACGATCTACTTTGTATCTTGTTTTAATTACAGTGTCTTTCCATGTTAGCTATGAATGTTCCTTACAATCATCTTGAAGCCGGCCTACTCACCAGGATCATCAGAGCGCTCAAACCATTCTTCTGCCACAGAGGTAATACCATCATCACTACTCGATATCTAACATATTTGTATTAAATAGCCCCTCCCCTCCTCCAATCACTGTGTTCCTGATCAGATCTTATATTTGAATTTCAGATATATTCATGAATTTGATTCCATGTCATTTATTTATGTCTTCTTTCATTGCAATCTGATACTTATGTGAATCTTATCTTAAATGTACATGTCCTGTTTTAATATTTTATTATTAAAGGCAGTAATTTGACAATCGAAACACAAACTCTGAATTATGTGAGCTATGTGTGTATGTTTAATTGTAATGCCTAATTGCTATATGGTTCAGTGAGATTTATGCCAGTGCATTTTACATCCACAAAATGCCATGATGAGTATAATATGTAGGTATGCAAAGATCATATACATATCACAAAGAAACACAATGCTTAAAATTTCAAAATGTTCCTAGAAACTATGCTAACCAGATATGTATGAAGAGAATGTACAGTTTAGATGAGAAACGAAGATTATGAAGTCACAGTATGCCTTGTTTGATATTCTCCCTGTATAGATAGCAACGTAAGGACAGCCTGTCTGACATGTGTAGGAGCTGTCCTAGGAGCCAGCCCCCCACTGGATGAAGTCACCAAGCTCATGGAGAGCAGCGAGAGACCAAAGGCAGGTGGCTCCGGAACCCTGATGCTACGGCTCCAAGCCAACCGGTCATCGGACAGTGCTGAAAGTCACTCGGACGAAAGCAGAAGAGACGGTCCTGGAGGGTCAGGAAGCGTTGCTGACATGGTGGGACAGGGTCCAGAACAGGCCTCGGGTGTCCCCAGTGCAGGAGAAGCCTTGGATAGGTTGTCATTGAGAGATGGACAAAGTGCCTCTGGAGGATCAGAGGTCTCTGAAGACAGGACGGTGAACTCTGCTGCAGAGAACGATAGTGGTGTCCATATGTCTTGGTTGGTGACACTGTGTAGTGACATCTGCTTGCCTGCTGACACATCGGAGTATGCAGCCAATAGTCTTAATGAAAGGTGGGTTGAAAAACATGGTAACCATTCTTATCATAGAAACTTTTTAAAACTCTTATTATTAGAGGACATAAATACGTCTTAAAAGTCCACTTTAGAGGAAGAAAATACATTTGGAAAAAAGCACATATCCATTGTTTTAGGACTGTAGACAACTTTTTGAAAGTGTTGCATTACAGTTTTACTTCATAGTCTTTATTGAGTGTTACACTAATGGATTAGAAGAATAGGGATGAAAGGTAAGTCATTTGATTGTATCAGAATAAGAATACTAATCCTTTTGATTGAATATTCTCCCTTTCTTCTTCTTCTTCTTCTTCTCTGTCTGTCTGTCTGTCTCTCTCTCTCTCTCTTCCTCGTGGTCTATCTTACTCCATCTTTCTCTCTCATTCCCTTTCTCCCCTACTTTCTTACTTTCCCACTGTCTCCCTCTTTCTTTTCCTCTAACTCTACCGCTCTTTCTCTGCCTTCCTATCTCTGTCCCTATTTTGTTGTTCTTTTCTCTCTCTGTCATGCCACCCTCTCTCTCTGCCTCTATCTCTCTTTCTCTATCTCCGTTTCTGTCCTTGCATATCTCCTCTTTCTCTCTGCTTCTAGGTACAGCATAGAATCCCTACCAGTGCGGATCGAGTCCCTCCAAGTGTTGACCCAGATGGTGAAAGGATATGTTCACATCATGAGAGGCATCCTCATGCACCTCAGTCATATCATCATTGAATGTCTGTCAGACAGAGACTCACAAATACAACTCCACAGTCTTAAGGTATGAGCATTATTAATCCTTTCGGGATATAGACTGTTTAAAAGGCTAAACAAATCATCATTGAATGTCTGTCAGATAGGGACTCACAAATACAACTCCACAGTTTAAAGGTACTTCTTTATTGATCTTTTCGGGACATAGACTTTTTTTAATGGAGTTTGGTGAAACCGATCACTCAAAGATTTTTTATTTTTTGAGGCATTTCTTGATCATTTTGAAGCAGAATTTGTTTAGGTCTTCAATACTACACAATATCACAAGCACTGATAACACGTAGGGCCATGCATCTCAGATTTAACATTGTTAAATGATGCCTTTAAGGTACTACTTTATTAATCCTTTCGGGACATAACATTTTTAAAGGGCTAAATAGAAAAGCTTGTTCTTCAAATTGAATCATTTTATCATTGAATGTCTGTCAGACAGAGACTCACAAATACAACTCTACAGTCTTAAGGTACTACTTTATTAATCCTTTTGGGACATGACTTTTTAAAGGGCTACACAAAACATATTTTCTTCTTTGAATTGAATCATATTATCATTGAAATGTTTGTCAGATACAGACTCACAAATACAACTCCACAGTCTTTAGGTATAAACTTTATTAACTTATTCAGAACAAGCTGGAATGATCAGCTTTTCATCTTCAAATTGACAACACTGGTATTGTTATTTTAAGTAACAGCCATGTAGATGTATCTGAAAACTTCCTTGAGATACTCACAATTGGATGAGATTGCCACAACACAAAGTTTTGGGGCGATACTCAGATTCTAAAATATTGTAATTTTGTGGAAACGTACTTTAGAGCAAATTTTAGAGATTATTTTCTGCCATCATAGGCATAAAAATTAGGACAGTGCAATTTGTTTAAGTCCTTCACCTTTTACCTACACTGTGCATTATCTGTAATACATTTGTTTATATAGCACATTGCATAATTTAAACATAAAAATCGTCGAATCGCCATCATCATATTGACTGTCATTTCTTGGTAGGTTCTTGAAGAGCTCGGGAAGGCTCTGTTAGAGCTGCTTGATCCTGAGGTGGATAAATCAGTGAAACTCAACCCTCCTCTTCAAGCCCAAGAGGTAAGTAAACATAGATGTAGAGGTGCTGTAGTCAAGTGGTTGACTTGACTGTGGTTGCAGAGGTTGGTGATTCAATGCTCAGCACAGCACTTTTGAGGAAGGAATTATATCTCATCTCCACCCCGGTGTTAAGTGGGCACTGGGTGCGGCGTGAATGCCTCTGGTTAGATTATCATGTGGGTGCCTGTTAAAGACACTCATAGTCAGCTCTCATGGGGAATTTGACACCGTTCAGGTTTTTACCCTATAACAGGCCAATCACCAGGATTAGCCTTCAGTTTTATGACCAAAATGCCTTATGTAATGCCTTGTATTTCCTCATCCATTCCTCAACGTGTTAAAGTCACGAAGACTCTCCGAGAGACGAAAGGGTGTTTCTTGGTGGACCTACGGGTTCGCTGTGTGCAGACTTGTAAACACATTAATTGTACTTCCACCAATTCTGGTGTCAGCGAATTATGGCTTTCTACACATGGAAACTGACGAACCACTCCCTTTAAATGGCAACTCTTTGGAATAGTCCGGCAGCCAAATCCAGATTATTGGCCTAACCTTGTTTTAGGGTCTATAGTTTTTTTTTCAATGGATTTTGATTGCCTAAAGCTTCTATTTCAAGAATCCAATTGCTGACACTCTGTCAGCCTTGAGCAATTTAAGATATATGACGTCATACAAAATGGCCGCCAAAGTACATGATTTTCCTTTAAAAATGAATAATAAATATATAATAAGGATTTTTTTCTACAATTTTGGGCAGCCAAATGTCGTTATCTCTCTAGGACCATCACTAAAAAAATGTTTTGTGATGTTGCATGGCCATAGATGACCAGCTTATTTGCATATTTTGAAATAGCGCCCTCTATAAACATATTAATTTGAATAAAATATGTGTGCCAGCCAAATGCCAATTTCTTAAATCTATGTCACGTTGAAATCATATTAAATGCTTTTTTTGGCAACAATTGCAGTTGTGCTGCATTAATCTTTCATCTTGTTTGGTCCAAATTTAGGGTAGGTGTGGGGAATTGGAGACCCTTAAGCACATTAACATAATGTACATAAACATGAACAATGTTACACATACAGAAAGTTTTGTATTCTCTATAGTATTTTTCTCTCTTTATTTAGTAACAAAATTGTGGTCATGATGTAACTGATTAATAAGATAACAATGATTAATGACGTCATCACCAAAGGTCTCTCATTACCTACATGTGTAGGTAATAAGGGACAGTTACAAATCAAGACATTTTGAATACAATTTGAATGAAAATGGGATTGTTATAATTAGTTCAAACACTTTTTGAAAGAGAAACATGCAGCCAATGAACTTACTGTAATTTTGAAACGTTTCTAAAACAATGTGGCCCAAAATATTTCTGTAGTTTTTTGTTTATAATAATAAAGGTGCTCTCAATTATGTTTAAATACTTTCAGAATAATGTTCTGGCAATATGACTTTTACATTGATCAAACTCACAGCATAGAAACAACTTCTTAAAATGAAATGCATTCAAATTAGAATGGTGACACGTACAACCAAATATGTTTCATGATAGTGCCTTTCAACATGAAATGGACAACTGGGGAGAAGTAGGCCCCCATCTTGGACCTGGTGTCCCCCATTACCTACACACATTTCTGATCAGACACCATTAATAATGTGAATTACAACACCCATTCACAACACACAATGGCCATAAGTTTTATGTGATGGTTGGCACACTTCATAAACTTCCTTTTAAAACTAATTTTTAAGAGCCACCCCTAAATATCTGCATACACCACAACATTCAGTAAAAATTGTGTTTTTATATCAGAGCAAAATTTTACGATCAAAATTGCTTATCTTGGTCAATTTTGCCAATTTTCTCGGAGAGAGAACGCATTGTAGTCTTCGAAATGAATTGGATATATGCAGTAGTGTTGTTAAAGGCCACATATGTTGCTATATCGATATTGGAGCAAACACGGACAGACAGTGATGGGTTCAAGCTTGGTGGTCTCCAATTCCCTACACCTACCCTACATATGTCAAGAAAGAAAACAATGGCTATGAAAGAATTCATTTTCATCAAATCGGTGAGAAGTGGTTTTACGGCACACATTATTATTCAATTGATAGGCTTTATTTAGACCAGCATTGCTCCAACGTCAGTGAATGTGGATAAAGCGGTTGACATCTATACTAGACAGATGCATGAGTTCAAAAGAAATTACCTGGTGGATTCTATGACACAATTTCCAAGAAAGTTCAAACCATGGCAGCCATGAAGAAGTCAATTAATGTTGGGGTACGAAAGTCTATGAAAAGTTGATCTACTCCAGAGTAATAGGACTGCAGGCAAGTTCAAGAGAGGTCAATGCCAAGGACGTTTTGTCATAAGAGCTTTCACCAGTCCCAACAGCACTCTTTGATAATTCTGGAAATGAGCACTCCCATGTTAAAGGCGGACTTATAGAATTTGATAAAAATTGAGATGGCAGCCAGGCATGAGACACTGGAACAACCTAGTACAGTCATTGATGGTTGTGCTCTGCTGTGGATGAAAATCTGATGATGTTTGCTTGGTGTTTGACAGATCCAAGAGTATCTAGAGGTCATAACGGGTCGAGAGTCTTCCAACTGAGTCCCGCGTCACTGCTGCCCTCCAAGAAACTCCAAGAAATCTCTTACTGTTCGTCGTCGTCGTCGTTGTCATATAGATCATGGCTCACCCTTGTGACCCGTTTGATGAGACCTTTTGATCGGCATCTGTCTCCTGCAATCCGGTAGAGTGTATTTAGTATTTAGAGGGTGGCTAGTGATTTCCCTAAGGTCGTCACTCCATCTGAGCTTTAGTCTTCCTTTGTTACGTGTTCCTTCAAAGGTACCTTGAATGATAATTTGTCAAGGTTGTCTCCTGATCTTCTGCTAACGTGACCAAACTATTGCAGCTTGTACTTGTCAATCCTGGTAGCAAGTGGCGGTTGATCTCCGATGATGGACATTAATTGTGTCTATTGGTGATGTAATCTCTTCATGATATCCCAAGTAGCTTCCTCCAACACCACATTTCAAAGGCAGATATTGCCGAGCTTCCACCCTCCTTGACATTGGGCCGTATGCATAAAAAGTAGCAATTGCTTGCAAGCAATTGCTTCAAGCACAAGCAATTGCTTGTCAAGCAAAAGATCAAGCTCAAGCAATTGCTTAAATCCGTATGCATAACATTTTGCTTGTGCTCAAACCTTTTGCTTGCCTCCAGCAAGCAATTGCTCACGATCTCAACAATAGCGACGTCACGCCGGTGCGAACATCATTCATGGGAGAACAAAGGCGGGTTTCGCATACTAGTAGTGTATTCAAATGTCATGCGTGTGGGGTAGCCTTTCCTGACATGGCAGTATAACATTCCAGGATGCGTGGCCTCCATGCTCTCCACCGTTGTCAGACATCCTCCCCGTTTTTCATCATGTTCAGGTATGAACCTGTGTGCTAACCACTCAACGTTCTCTTTGTCGAAACGGAATAGTTTCCGATAGGTCTCGGGAGCAATTTCTTCTCGATTTATTCTACTCCTGTACAACTTTGGTCTTTCTCTAACGAGCATAAACATGATGCTTAACCGCGAACGTCCCGATTAAGCAAGAGCTCAAGCTGCAATGGGCCGTATGCATAAAAAGTAGCAATTGCTAGCAAGCAATTGCTTCAAGCACAAGCAATTGCTTGTCAAGCAAAAGATCAAGCTCAAGCAATTGCTTAAATCCGTATGCTTAAATCCGTATGCATAACATTTTGCTTGTGCTCAAACCTTTTGCTTGCCTCCAGCAAGCAATTGCTTACGATCTCAACAATAGCGACGTCACGCCGGTGCGAACATCATTCATGGGAGAACAAAGGCGGGTTTCGCATACTAGTAGTGTATTCAAATGTCATGCGTGTGGGGTAGCCTTTCCTGACATGCTCTCCACCGTTGTCAGACATCCTCCCCGTTTTTCATCATGTTCAGGTATGAACCTGTGTGCTAACCACTCAACGTTTTCTTTGTCGAAACGGAATAGTTTCCGATAGGTCTCGGGAGCAATTTCTTCTCGATTTATTCTACTCCTGTACAACTTTGGTCTTTCTCTAACGAGCATAAACATGATGCTTAACCGCGAACGTCCCGATTAAGCAAGAGCTCAAGCTGCTATGACGGAGCTTGAAAAAACGTAAGCAATTGCTTATAAGAACAAGCAAAAGGTTCGTTTTATGCATACGTTTTTAAGCAATTGCTTGATCTTTAAGCAATTGCTTGTGGACATCAAGCAATTGCTTGTGCCTTCTAGCAAAAGCATTTGCTTGCAAGCAATTGCTTATGTTTATGCATACAGATTCAAGTAAAAGGCTAGCACAAGCAATTGCTACTTTTTATGCATACGGCCCAATGACGGAGCTTGAAAAAACGTAAGCAATTGCTTATAAGAACAAGCAAAAGGTTCGTTTTATGCATACGTTTTTAAGCAATTGCTTGATCTTTAAGCAATTGCTTGCGGACATCAAGCAATTGCTTGTGCTTGCTAGCAAAAGCATTTGCTTGCAAGCAATTGCTTATGTTTATGCATATGGATTCAAGTAAAAGGCTAGCACAAGCAATTGCTACTTTTTATGTATACGGCCCAATCATTGACCCAAGAACATTATATAAACTTGTCCATTTGATCAACTTCTTCTCCATCAACCACCATGCTCTGTTGCATGTAGTTAATTTCCACCAATCATGATCTTGGTCTTTTCACATTGAGGTAGGGTCCAAATTATTCACTTGCATCCTTCACTCTTTTTTAAGGAGTTCTAGTAGTTCTTCTGATGTTCTTGTTATAAGTGTTGTCAGTGGCATAATGAGCAAAAACACTTAGAGGGGCAGAAAAACAATCTGCATCACCACCACTCATACATGTTACATGCAGGCCCCGCGGAACGTTTTTTAAAGCGGGGTGGGGGGGGGGGGGGGGGGGTAAAGTATTTACGATCAGGAAGAGAGGAGCGCAAATTGGCGTGGGGTTCAAGGGGCACAGCCCCCGGAAGCTCAAGGGTTTTAGGCATTTAATAACTGTAAGATGAGCATACTTTGATACCTCATTTCACCTCGGGTCACTTTCTTTCTTTCTTTCTAGTTCTCTTTAACATACTTTATACAAAAAGTGAGGGGGGCTCAAGTCCCCTGAGCCCCGCCGTTCCGCGGACCCTGACATGTAGGCTTTTAAATAAGCATATTTTTTGCTTGACTGTGAATTTAGGGATTTGTCATTTTCCAACATACGCTTAACAAATAATAATTTACTAAAAAGTGAGAAAAAACACAGGAAAATCATGTCATTTCAGCAACATTTGTAAATCACTGGTATCGAATATATAGAAAAAAACAGTTTGAATTTTTTTTTTTTTTGGGGGGGGGGTCAACTGTCCCCCCCCCCCCCCCAACCCTTCCCCATCAATACGCCAGGGAGTGTTGAATTGTCGGCGTATCTTAGGTTGGTGATCGTTCGTTCACCAACAGAAACTTGACCATGAAAAGCCTTTCTCATGATGAATTCAGCATAGATGTTGAAAAGTTATGGTGATAGGATGCAGCCTTGACGGACAACTTGACCAATAGTGAACCTTTCGGTCTAGCCATTCTCTGTTCTTACTGTTGCTTCTTGGTATTGGTAGAGCGACTAGATGAGTTGAATTATATGTGCTGGAAAGCCCATCTAGCTCATAATCTTCCATAGGCGTTTATGTTTTGGAATGGGCTTTGGAATGATCAATAACGCTAGGGAGAGAAGTTGTTGAAACGTGTCTCTAGTGTTGCTAACTTCACTATCTTTTCATGACAACAAACTACAGTTGATCGACATCATATATGCGCGAGTCTGCACGATGATTCGGTGCTCAGAAATAGGCAAAAGTACAAGCAGGTCTTTACCGTCAAGATGAGGTTCCTGTTGAAGTGATTCCAGGCAGTGATGTCATATGCCAAGGAAAGGTCTGTCCATAACATAATTATGAAGAAGCAGGCAACATCAAAGTACAGCAAACGATTCGAATTGCTGCTAATGAGAAGATGTATGTTAGGGTCTTAGTGGATGACACAGACGTCTACGTACGACTTTTGCATCATTATCTACATGACGGACTTATAAAACGCCAATGACCATGGAGACGCCCCTTCACAAATCGAACTGTTATTGATGTTCCTGCCAATGTAGACAAGTTAGGAGATATCATTACATCGATGTTGGCAGGACATGCTTTGACGGGATGCGACACTCTTGGGGCATACTTTGGCATTGGATAGGGTACAATGCTGAAAGTGATGAAGCAGAAGATTCGACTCCTTTAGGACTCAGTTGGCAATGTTGATGCAGCATGGTCATATGTCATCACTCAACCTACTCAATGCTTTGCTTCATGTTATGGACAGTCAACAACCAACTCAATGTCAGAGGCTCGTATCAACGTGTGGCTATCAAGGGTCCGAAGACTAGGAGCTCCAAATACCCCAAACCTTGCCTCACTACCTCAAACTACTGAAGCGTTTGTAGAAAATGTTAAGAGAGCTCATTTGCAAACATGTGTGTGGAAGCACGCATTACAGTCACGACCTCACTTCGAACACATTTGTTTTGAATATTTTTGCAGAATTAAGTGTTAAATGACACCCTCTTCCGCATGGAATATCTTAGGGTTCCCAACACTTTAGAGGGCTTTTAAACAAATTTCAAGATTTTGAAGCAAACTTATAAACGGATATAGTCCTGTATCGTATTGGTAGTTCGTAAGTTTTAGGTAAATTTAAAAGAATCTAGTACCTTAGAATAGAAATCTAGTTTCTTAACGCTGTCACTGAAAATGGGCATTTATCACCATATGCCACCTCGTATCTATGGGACAGAGAGCATAAAATTTAATCGTGTTTTCTTCGAGTATTAAATTACAAAATAAAAATAAATGTGCAGCACAATTTTTACTCACTGTATCCAGTGCATCTGACTCATGACATATGATAATCTCATGTTAGAAATTGGTATTTGGCCATCATTTTGAATTATGCAAGTTAATGTGTCTATAGAGGGCGCCATTCCGAATTATGCAAATTTGCATATCATTTGTGATCATACAGCATCGCAATTTTTATTTAGTGATGATTCTAGAAAAAAATCAAGATATTTGACTGCCATTTCATGTAGTAAAATGCTGTTAACACTTTTTATATCATTAGTTTTGGTTAAAAAGGGGATTTTGGCCGCCATTTTGTATGACGTTACATATCTCAAATTGCTCAATGCTGACAGAGTGTCAGCAATCGGATTCTTCAAATTGATGGTCTAAGGAACTATAATCCAAAAAAACAACAACTATAGACCCTAAAACAAGGTATATCGAGATGGCTGCCGGACTAGAATGCTCCCCAGTGAATGAGCACTGGAGGTGCATATTTCTAATTGAATCTAATGACTAGAGTTGGGTCAAAGAGCTTTCTATACTACAGATAGACACGGGCTTTAATCATGGTATAGGTCCAATCTATTTCTATTTTCAATTTATTTTAAAAATTTTCTTCTAGTGCTCCATACTAAAAAAATTCACAGTCTAGGGGGGTGTATCACAAAACTTATCATCAGTGACAAATGACAGTTTTTGTTATAAGCTACTGAAATCCTTGCTTCTGATTGGCTATCAACAGATTTGTCACTGATTTGTGTCATTTGTCATTGAAAAAAGGTTTTGTGAAATGGGTCCCAGATTGGAATTTTAAGGTTTGTTGCTTATGGCCCCTATTAAGTTTCACTTTTTAAAATTGTATTCACAAGTGAATTTAAGAGCCCAAGTGCACAAGAAGCCTGTTAGTTCGAGCCTCCTGCTTCACATAAAGTGGCCCTTAGCAAGACCTTATGGTATCGATGTAACCCACATCCATTTATTACAAGTCTTAGGGTGGTATTCTCGAAAGCTTTAGTCCATGGTTTAATCCATTGACTAAGTATGGAATGCCAAGTGTCCATATGAATATGTTTTTCAATAATTTAATCTGTCACTAAATTAAAGTAAAATGTAATAACATAATTAATAAACAACAATATAACTAAGCTATTATTATTTTACCACGGTAATTTAATGACATATAAAATTATACAAAAATATATTCATATGGACACTTGGCATTCCATAGTTAGTCGGTGGATTAAACCGTGGACTAAAGTTAGTCCGCTTTCGAGAATACCACCCTTATGGTTTAAATCTCTCATTCATCTTGATTACAGGCGGTTGAAGTGTGGAAGAAGCTGTTATCAGGGGCATTACCCAGAATCCTCCAGGACTCGTCAAACAGCGTCCTCCAGTCCTGTGCATGTGATTGTCTCTCTACCATCGGAAACCAGGTTTTTGAATTACTGGAGGTAAGCCCTTTCTCCTCATTCATGTCTCAGACAAATACCATTAGGGGTGTCATGGTAAAGGAGTTGTCCGCAAATCTTTAATATCCTTAGGCTGTCAGCAAATCCCCACCAAAAATGACCAGAAAGTCAACAAACTGAGGGCTGTTCTTTTTTCTTATTTTCTTCTTTGCTAGTTGAATAGAAAAAACAGGCCTGTTAGAAGGTTTTGAAAAAGGGGGCGGGATGGGTCCATTTTCAACAAAATATTATGTTATTCTAACTATTTTCAGCGTGCCTGTTTTGACCAGATAAAAGAGGTCTAGTCGCACACATTGTCCCCTCCCTTGTCTTCCTACAGGCCTGAAGACAGTGGTGTCATACAGTGTATTAAATCAATCAATATAAACATATTTGATATAGCGCCTTTTCCTTGCGGGCTGCACACACCGCTTCACAATGTTTGGGCCACTTATAAACAAAAGTTGGTCCCTTCTCAGAGATCAGTTATTAAAGTACATGTATATGTAGGCTGGTAATAAATTCTAGCAGAATAGACGTGACTTTAGTAATTTTTTGAAGTGGTCAACTGATGAGGTCGTCTGCACAGCAGTAGGTAGCTGGTTCCACAGTTTTGCAGCAACCGATGGAAAAGACAATTCACCAGTACGTTTTGTAGAAAGACTCTGAGTGAGCCAGATGGATGATGATGAGCGAATATTTCTGACTCGAGGACTACAAACCAGGCAGGCAGCTATGTTCTGGGGACATCGGTGGTTGAGAGACTTGTAGACTAGCAGTAGGTCCTTAAAAGCTATCCTCTGCCGTACAGGCAGCCAATGAAGTCGAAGAGGTTGTAAGTGAGTCAGAAGAGGAGCAGAAAAGACAAGCCTTGCCGCTGAGTTTCGGAATCTTTGAAGGCGATCAAGGTCCCTCTGGCTGAGAACACTGAGGAGACTGTTGCAGTAGTCTATTCTGGAAAGGACAAGAGCCCTCACCGCAGTGTTGCATGTTGACTTACTGATAAATGTAAGAAATAGGGAGTCATCCATTATTTTCAGTCGAATATGTAGAGTCTATCAGGAGTGCAGAAAGCGATCTCTCCTGATCGGTACTGCTGGAGATAGTACCACTCTTCCGAGGGCTTCTCAATCTTGTAATCCATGACGAGGTTCTGGACATGCTTCAGCTCGTAGGTGTAATCATCAATGCTGATCGAGCCTACATCGTGATTCAACGAGGCTATCAGGATTGTATTCCCTTGAGACATCGCAGGATATAGATCATCACCTAATTTCGTTAATTTGTATTTTACAACACCTTGTTTGTCAATCAATCGTATTGTATCGGCAGATGTGATGATCAGGTAATCATTATAACTAGTAATCTGCTCAGGTTTATAACCATCACATAGTATCTCTCTGATCGCCTTCCCACCTGCTGATGAGAATACCTGGATCTTCTGGGCTGTCCAGTAGCTAACATAGATCTGATGATCACCGTCTACAGTAAGGTTAGCCAATCCACCTTCAGCGGTACTCAGAGTCTCAAACATTATATTTAACTTTGTGTACTCTAGGGTGTACAGTGCGATATTGTTTGAGCGATGAAGTATAACGTACCGATCATCAGAGAGGAACCCTAGTCCATGAATCTTAACATCCTTGAAAACTGTCTGCTGGTGCTGACCATCAACAGAGAAGATATCCACGCCGCCTTTCCAAGATCCCACTGCCATCCTACCGTCTGGCGTACCAACCATGGCACTCATGCTATTCTGAGTAGGCAAAGCGATGTTCTTTAAAATTGCAACTGCATTTACGATCTTACCAAGACCTAGCTCGTCCATTCCAACGTTTCTCTCAAAAATGACACCTTTTCCTTTCTTGCTCACTTGCCTTGGCTGCTTAAAGTCAGGATCTTCTTGTTTGAAAGCCTCTTGTAAGTCTTGACATAGAGTGTCGTGTGCAGCCAAAGCATCCATATCTGACGGTATCTTTGTCCGATTGGTTACCACATCAGCTATGGTGGTCAAGTGAGTGATGTGCTCCTGAGCCGATTTCTTCATTTCGTCCAGTTCTTTTTCTACTCTTTTGGTCCTACCCTTGACTTCACCGATGAGGAGTTCTTTCTTCTCAGTCAATTGCCGGACTGATTCTTCATATGCTTTGTTGATATCATCTGTACACTGCTTCTGAACATTGCTCACACGCTCCTTCTGTTCATCAATGAAATTAACGTATTTATGAAAGCAAGAGCGTTTCTTGTCTGCCTTGGATTTGAGGTCCTTGATACTCTTTACATGGTTGCTTTCATAAACAGCTGCCTCGATGACCAGACATCCTTTGTTTGTATGCTCCATGACTACACACCTGAAGCAGGCGAATCTCCTGCAATTGGAACAGAAGCACTCCTCATCCTCTTTTGGGTGTTTTCTGCATTTACGGTATCTACATGTACGTACTGACACCTTCCCTGATTGGATCTCACTCATAGCTAAGACCTCATGACTGATGAAGTCTGGCCACTGAGAGTGTGTGTTGTGACAAGTGATACAGAAATACTTGCCACAGTCTTGACAGTAGACAACAGCTTGGGGCTTGTCCTCGGATTTACAATTCGTGCAAAACTGATATTGATGCTTCACGTCCTCTATGAGAGACTTCAAAGCTAGATTTGCTGGTAATTTGCTGACATTTTGGTTTGGGACCTTGGTTTTAGCTCTGCAGACAGGGCATCGGAGCATGTGGTCATTACCATGGCATTCCAAGAGGTTGTCCAGACAGGCCTTGCAGTAGGTGTGAGAACAAGACAGGATCTTGGGATCGGTGAAGGTATTCAGACATACAGGACACTCCAAACTCTGAGCAATGACATTCTTTAATGCTTGAGCCATGATTTGAATTCTACAGGAATATAAGATAAAAGAAAATAAACATAATGATTAGCATAGCTTTGATTCATCTTAACGTATTAAAGAGGAGTGTTTATCATTTTTTTCTCACCCCTTTTCACTACAGAATATAATGCGTACAAAATATCATATTTCGTTTTTTTATCTTGATAAAAAATATTTAATGTTACCGTAAATCACCGTGAATAAGGCGCACCTTTTTGCCGCCAAATTTTTTTTTTTTTTTTTTTTTTAATAGTTTCGATTTATGGCGCTATGCCTGGCAATGTCTCCCAGCTCAGTAATCAGTGTGTTGACTCACCACTCGAAAACTACAACAACACTCAAATTTGTCTGTCATCTTGG
Organism: Strongylocentrotus droebachiensis; assembly: GCA_035222895.1. Lineage (NCBI taxonomy): Eukaryota > Metazoa > Echinodermata > Echinoidea > Camarodonta > Strongylocentrotidae > Strongylocentrotus > Strongylocentrotus droebachiensis. The sequence continues at coordinate 1,142,580 of JAVYIG010000035.1, read as the reverse complement.
TTTGAAAGTAATCTTTCTAATAGATCTCAATATGTAGTTTATAATAATAATTCCTCAAATATTTTTTTCTATAACAAATGGTGTACCACAAGGTGCACCATTAGTACCATATGTACTCTTTTGTTTTTAATTTACATTAATGATCTTACACATTCTTCTAAAAACGACATTTTTACTATTATTTGTGACAAGTTCACCCAGCACAAATCAGACCCTTCAACTGCACCTCGATGTAAAATGAAGGTCCTTCTCCGCGTGGGTTTTCGGCAACAAAACAACAACAACAACAAAAAATAGGGGTGCGCCTTATACACAGGTGCGCCTTATACATGGAGATTTACGGTATTCAAAAACCGAATGTAACTATGAAAAATGAAGAAAAAAAAACCCTGTTTTGTTTGCCGCTCTTTAGTCAATGTACCGGTACATTATAATGGGAAAAGATGATGATGATAATAATGATAATGATGACATCAATAATAATAACAATAAAATCATCATAGTAATTATGATGCCTTGTTTACCCAGATCCTCATCAGTACACATACTGTACTCCCCAAGGGCCCTGCAATCATATAACTACCCCGGCTTTTGCCAACCTAACTTGATAATGTGCTGATAAGCATTCGCAGAATTTATTCCTAACGGGTACCCATTTACTATACCGGTACACATGAGATGGGTGGAGAGTGACCAATGTAGAGTAATGTTTTGCCAAAGGACATCAGAGCTACCAAGTGTCTGTCACGCATTTCGAGGGTCTGAAAACGCTCTCGTGCGATTTAGAAAAACACTATACGTACGTTATACCCTCGCGCGCTGAGTCATGAAAATGTCACGCATAGCTGATCTTTGAACTTGGCTTCTCTGGGGCATTAGTGCCGTGGTGGGACTTGAACCGCGAACCACGTGATTCACAATCAAGCAACCTATCCACTAGACCACAACACCTCTACATGTATCGCAACTAGTCATGCTAGTAGAAATTTTGTAAAAGTCTGACGTATACAAGTCATAATACATTTCACCACTTGAAGCCCATGGTTGACGGTAAACCGTGGAAAATAAAACAAACATTTTTTAAACATAAGTCTCAGAAATGTAGTTTACCATTCACATTTTTAGCATTTTGGCATTGGAAAAAATAATCATTACATTATTTCTTAATTAATCTAAAACCAAGTATTAGAAACTTGTGACCTTTGAAGAAAACAAATATGAGCCGTTATCTGCCTTCAGATATGATGCAGATAAACAGACCTTTTATAACATGGAGTTTAGGCTTTGAACAACTTAGTAGGCAAAATTTCTTATTAATTATTAAACCTCTGAAGTACCAAAAGTAGTATTACATGTACATGTATACATGTACTTATGCACACTGGAATATACTATTTCAACAAAATTATTTTAAAAAAATCAACAACAAAAAAATCATCAGTTTTGTAGAGAGGAAATTATATAGATTGCTCTGGTTTGGCAGAATCACTAGCTGAAATGTTATCTATGTTAAGAGTCACAAAGTAATTTAAGTAAAATTGACTGCCTTCTGGGCAATACGACATATATCGCCCAAACCGAAGGTGAGGGTGATATATGACAAGTCGTATTGCCCTGAATTAGGCAGTCAATATTACTATTATTAACCACATCAGACATCTAGAGCAAACAAGAAACTCATACTATCTTATACTCTTAAATTATGTAGCCTACACTGCACAGGGTTTCTTAACATTAGAAGTTGCAAAAACATCGTCAAACCAGCACTGTGCATCCAGAGTTTGACAAATTTTCAATACACTGCAAACAGTGTGCCTAGGGTGTGATTGTTACGTCACAATAGAGTTCGCGCAAAGTGCGCATTTTCTTATACGCGATGCGCGATGTAAATTACAGTAGCTGATGCGCGATGTAAATTACAACTGGCTCAATAATATTGTTCATTATATCCCTCATGTATAGTTGTTTGCATTGCGATTGTACAGAGCACGAAAAAGGTATAGACAAGTACTATCTTTCGATCTCAGGTCGAGATAGAACTTTTGTAAAGTAATTTTTTGCTGCTACCCCACTTGCCCACCCTTGCCCATTGAATACGCATAGCAAAGTAGGTTACGCAAAATGTCAAAGTCAATGTCAATGTCAAATGAGTGCGCATCAACTGTATTACATGTATGCATGTTGCGCTTTGTAAAATCTAGCTGAAGCTAAACTGTCTGCAGAATCAGTTCTTATTATTATGTAAAATTCACTTTAAATAGACCTTATTGCCGATGTGGGATATAAAACAAATATTAACCTCCTTTACTTGGGCAATGGATACAAACTATCATCGCCTCGGTGATCTCGGGGCTACCATCTTCCCTCGCCTTGCGGCTCGGGAAGATAGTAGCCCCGAGATCACCACGGCGATGATAGTTTGTACCATTACCCTCGTAGTCGATTAATATTTGCTTACTAGTTTAACACACATTTTGCCATTGACTTTTCAGATCGGGCTAAAATATTTGTTCACTGGTTTACTGTATAACCATATTGACCGGAAAATTACACACAAAATCCCATTGACTTTTCAGATCAGGCTAAAATATTTGTTCCTTGGTTTACTGTATAACCGTATTGACCAGAAAATTACACACAAAATCCCATTGACTTTTCAGATCAGGCTAAACTATTTGTTCCTTGGTTTACTGTATAACAGTATTGACCGGCAAATTACACACAAAATCCCATTGACTTTTCTGAGCGGTCAATAATATTGTAGTTTTGTTGAAAATTAAAAAATTGCCTGCTCAGATGTCTGGTACGGTTAATAATATAGTATTAATGACTGCTTTGAGAGAAATAGTTGTTTTATTACGCTCAAGGGAAGGTTGGAATTGTGCTATTCCCCGAGGCTTGCCGAGGGGAATAGCCCAATTGTAACCTTCCCGAGAGCGTATGAAAACAACTATTTCTCGAATATTAAAGCAGTCATTAATACTTTTATATGCCGAAAAAAAATAGACTAAAAAATAAAAAATAAAAAATATTTTTCAATTTTGTCGAAGACGGGATTCGAACTCTTGCGTACAACAAGAGGTGTATCGAAAACCAACGCTTAGACCACTAGGCTATCGCGCGTCGTTAACATGCTCGGCAGTTTTCTCCAATATATACATTAAAATGGATTGAAAACGGCTCTGCGTGAGGGAAGCTTCGCAAAAGCTCCATGAAACGGGCCCTTCTTTTACTTTTGCAATGCATATTGGCACGAACTTAGATCAAGATCTATCGGCAGATGTTGTTTTTTTGTTTTTGAGAGTTTATTTTCGTCTTCATGTCAACAATGCAAGATAAAATTGTCGGTAAGATCGATCGAGATTCAATTGTATTGAAATTACCGACCAATCCTTCGCACACATTACGGTATCCTCCATCGCTCAAACCATTTTTTAACATGTAAACCTATGGGGTAACCATGGAGTAACCATGGTTATTAAAAATATTGAAATGTTTTATGCATGGTTACCGAGAATTTTACAGGAACAGTTGAAGTTTATGAATGCAATTCGACCAATCAGATGGCTGGATTTCTTAAGTGAGGTATATAATATGAAATATGTACCATGTGCATTCATCTCTACATCACATATAAGAATAATAATTCATGACAACTTTGTAATTTAAATCACTGCAACATACCCAAATAATTATTTTCCACAGGGCACACAAACAAGTTATACTTGGTTTAATTCTTGGCCTAAGCTCAATCGCTCTTCATGTATCATCTCAAAGACATCTAGACTCAGTCTTAACTATTTCAGTCTATTAGGAAAAAGATGATTTTATAAAGCAGATACAAACAAATGCTCTGGGAGTGTTAAATGAAAATATTATACATCAATGTTAAACGAAAATATAGAAAAATGTCACTGCATTTCTTTTGGAAATGACATGGACATTTCAATTCACTCACCTCTTATTTCGTCGCTACGTATCGATCAGTCCATGTGTTACGGTATATGAAATCAGTAAACATGTATAGCCTTTGCCTCTACAATGTAATAGTCCCCTCTTCATAAAGTGGTACTACATGTATGTATGTATTCAGTCTCTCTGTCTATTTCTAGTAACTGGAAATACCCAACAACCTTTGAGCGACAACCAGATTAAGATCGCCCAATAAAACCTTGATCTTGTTTTGTCAAGTGTCTGTCGAGCAAATATCTGCCTGTGTCAAACTTGAATTCTATTTCGGTTAACACCCCCCCCCCCCCCCCATTACAAAACATTTTAAATTTAGAGTCAAATTACTGTAGCTAAAGTCTTGTCGAACGGTCCTCCTTCAAAATTACGATTGGAATGTTGGAGATGGCGCTAAACATGCTAAACACATCCGGAAAGGAGAAAAGAAAAGAACATATTAAATCTTAGACCTTTTCCTTTATTGCACTAATCATCATCTGGTGGAGAGAGCTAAGACGTTGTCCGATTTATTACAGTTTCGGGTTGTCAACGGCCAATGTTGCCTTAATTTCATAGGCCTACAGGACAGGGGGCTGAGGGGGCTGCAGCCCCCCACCCCCCATTACCTATTCGGGCATGGGCAACCGCCACCTGATTCTGGCAGTTGATTAATATTTAAACAGTCTAGTATTCTGTTTATATGTTCTTATATAAGATATTTAAAAAAAAACAATTCAATTCAATTCAATTCAATTCAATTCAGTTTATTAAATTCCAATAAAATATACAAAACAGAATACAATCATGACAGAATAAGAGTATAAATCGATCAAAAGTACAAAATAAGGTAAAATGATAAAACAATAAAGCGATACATCAGATAACAATACAAGATAGAGCATTTTTGGAATTGGGTGGTCATAAAAAACCATGAGGATTTGTCGAGACCACCACCCTTATGAAGGTAGAATAAGTTTCATTGAACATTCAATATAACATAGAAAATTAAAAAGATAATGAAGTACTGTAAAGGAATAAACCATTACGAATATACAGGGTGTATGACATATTTTATTTTACAAAATATATATTACTGCACAAACCCACCACAGGACAATACAAGGCAGTAAAATCATCAATTTAAAATTTCAAACACTTGTGATTAAGTATGATTTGAGTTTTCTTCTAAAGATATTCATTGAGTTAAGTGACTTTATTTCTAGTGGCAGATTATTTCAGATAACAGGAGCATGATGTCTAAAAGAGAATAGTGCGTAATTTTTATTAACAGTCCATAGATGGTATTTTTTTCTGCTTCTTGTATTATGGTCATGTACAGCTGCATTAAAAGTGAGCATTGATGATAATGATTTATGGAGCATATTCTGCTTATGTTTAAAAAGTAAGATTGCACAGTAGTAAGAGTTAAGTTGAAACACAGTAAGAACATTAGATTTAACAAATAATTCTTTGGTATGGGTTTGTCTCCAAGCAAATGAACAATATACAAAGAGCTCTTTTCTGTAATATATACAATGGTTGTAATTTCGTTGGATATGTGTTTTCAGTTGAAAGTAACATTTGTTTTCTTTTATTCTTTCATTATTTGTAATATCTACAAAAATACATATTCTATACAAAAAAAAGAAGAAGGTGTATGTACATAATTGTAAAAGCATGTTCAGTTTTGACACAATAAAGAAGGCGTAAATCCTAAAAGGATATAGCCTTGTGTCGGGTACGTCCTATAGAATGATACTCTGTAAATATCAGAACAGCAGAGATTAATAGACAACAAAAGAGAAAATAAACTTAGAGTAAGGAGGTTTGAAACGTACTGCAATAATTACATGATAGCTTGGGTATGACCGAGCTGTGTAAAAAGTACTATATACAGTGCGTCCCAGAAAAAACGAAACCGAGAATTATCGATGTTTATTATAACTTAATCACAGTTGTAATTAATAAATGACACATATTTGGAAAGCTTAGATCATCCTCTTTCATTTGATACCACTCATATGATGCATATTTCATGCATGAGTAATTCAAATGAATTTGAAGAGAGGAAACCAAAAAGTCATTTGGCGGACGGTATCTGAATTTCAAAGAGAAAATCACATTTCTAGAAAGTTGAGTTTCTGCCCTTTTATATGACACCTCAGTCAGGAAAAATGAGCTAGGATGAACAAAGTTCTGTTTGTTTAAAGTAGTGCTTGCATTGCCATAATTTTATCAAACAAATTCGTTTTCACTGGCTGCCTGTCGTAGCAACAAACAGAATTAACAAAAAAATTAACTCCGCTTTGTTGACAATCAGTCGTAGACGAAAGATTTCGTGCAAAAACTAAGAATGAATGCAATTCTAACGTTTTTAAGCCCCTTATAGATCGGCACACCTAAATGCGATCACCTCTCCATTTGTTTTGTACATGTGTATGGAAAATGTCCAAACAGTTTTGATGGTAGTATATTTATTGTACACACAGGAGCCCACATAAGAACATGTTAAACAATTTTATATTTCGGCCACATACAAGTTTGACAAAGAAAATGGCGGGGTGATGTTTAATAAAATCTTTAGTACAAGGTGAACAGAGAGTAATGTAAAATCACAACTTTTCAGATTTTTCTAAAAACTTACAAATATCATTTGCTCTAAATGGAAACACAGACAAAACGAATATCTTTAAAAAGTGAATAAAATAAATCAGGCATTTCCGACAAGTTCCATGCCCATTTCTCCCATGTACTTTGCCAGACAAAAAGTAAAGATGGAAAACAAAAACAAGATATTACAGTCAATCATATTCAGACATAAACCCTTATTTTGTTATTTGCTTTTACAACACTTTTACAGCATATATCATACAATCGATATAATATAACTTTAATAACTCTTTAACTCTTTAGTACACAACTAGAGAAGTTGTAAGAAGTAGAAATTACTATGAAAAGTGGCACATCCTCTCATGATTCTGGAAAAAATAAATAAATCTAGTTTGATTAATCGGACAGTGATCTAAAATGCATTGGATAAAATAAAGAAAAATATTATTAAATGTATCAGGCCTGATAATTGCCCGATTTAAATTGGTTTCCCGATTATTATTTTCTCCCCCCCCCCCCCCCGATTTTCCCCCTATTTTCCCAATTTTGTCTTATTTTTCCCCAATTTTCTTACCCAAATCCTTTTTTTTTTAGTGCTCACTATCACCCCTGATGTATTAACAGCAATATATAAAAAATATCTTGAAAGATAAACACATCAGAAGTATATCAAAAGACAGGTTTGTTTTTAACTTTTAGACAGGTTCAATCATTCAAATTGATCTACACGACATTTCATCTACCGGTAGTTAAACATATAACTGATTCTACTGGATAATAAATATATACCGGTAGTAATTTCGTGAAGTCACAGAAAAATCAGGCCTGATACTTGTTAGAAGCTTTTAAAAAAAGGGGGCGGGGATGGGTCCTTTTTCAACAAAATATTATGTTGTTCTAAGTTTTTCAGCGTGCCTGTTTTGACCAGATAAAAGAGATCTAGTCGCATACATCATCCCCCCCTCCCTCGTCTTCCTACTGGCCTGAAGACAGTGGTGTCATACAGTGTAATCAATCAAACGATATTTGATATAGCGCCTTTTCCTTGCGGTTACAAAGGGCTGCGCACACCGCTCCACAATGTTTGGGCCACTTATAAACAAAAGTTGGTCCCTTCTCAGAGATCAGTTATTAAAGTACATGTATATGTAGGCTGATAATAAAGTAATTTTTAGCAGAATATATGTGAAGTGGTCAACCGATGAGGCCTTCTCAACAGCAGTAGGTAGCTGGTTCTAAAGTTTTGCAGCAACCAATGGAAAAGACAATTCACCAGCACGTTTTGTAGAAAGACACGGAGTGATCCAGATGGATGATGATGAGCGGATTTTCTGACTCGAGGACTACAAACCAGGCGGGCAGTTATGTATGGGGGACATCGGTGGTTGAGAGACTTGAAGACTAGCAGTAGGTTCTTAAAAGCTATCCTCTGTCGTACAGGCAGCCAATGAAGTTCAAGTCGAAAAGGTTGTATGTGAGTCCGAAGAGGAGCAGAAAAGACAAGCCTTGCTGGAAAGGACAAGAGCCCTCACCGCAGCGTGGCATGTTGACTTACTGATAAATGTAAGAAATGGGGAGTCATCCATTATTTTCAGTCGAATATGTAGAGTCTATCAGGAGTGCAGAAAGCGATCTCTCCTGATCGGTACTGCTGGAGAGTGTACCACATTCTCTCAGGCTTCTTAATCTTGTAATCAATGACGAGGCTCTTGACATGCTTCAGCTGGTTAGTGTACTCATCAATGCTGACCAAACCTACATCGTGCTTCAAGCTGGCTATAAGGATTGTATTATTCCCTTGAGACACATCAGCGAATAGGTAATCACCTAATTTCGTTAATTTATATTTTACAACACCTTGTTTGTCAATCAATCGTATTGTATCGACAGATGAGATGATCAGGTAATCATTATAACTAGTAATCTGCTCAGGTACATACCCATGGCATAGTATCTCTTTGATTGCCTTCCCACCTGCTGGTGAGAAAACCTGGATCTTTTCAGCTATCCAGCAGTTAACATAGATCTGATCATCACTGTCTACAGTGAGGTTAGTCAATCTTCCTTCATAGCGATTTAGAGTCTGAAACATTACGTTCAACTTTGTGTACTCTTGGGTGTACAGTGCGATATTGTTTGAGCTATTGGTTATAACATAACGCTCATCAGAGAGGAACCCTACTCCACGAACTTCAACATCCTTGAAAACTTTCTCCTGGATCTGTCCATCAGCAGAGAAGATCTCCACGCCACCTGTACAACATCCCACTGCCATCATACCATTTGGTGTACGAATCATGGTATTCATGCTAGTTTTAGTAGGCAAAGCGATGTTCTTTGCAATCACATTTACGATCTTACCAAGACCTAGCTCGTCCATTCCAACGTTTCTCTCAAAAATGACACTTTTTCCTTTCTTGCTAAATTGCCTCGGCTGCTTGTAGTCAGGATCTTCTTGATTCAAAGCCTCTTGTAAGTCTTGACATAGAGTGTCGTGTGCAGCCAAATTATCCATATCTGACGGTATCCTTGTCCGATTGGTTACCATGTCAGCTTTAGTGGTCAAGTGAGTGATGAGCTCCTGAGCCGATTTCTTAATTTCCTCCAGTTCTTTCTCTACTCCTTTGGTCATACCCTTGACTTTACCAATGAGGAGTTCTTTCTTCTCTGTCAATTGCTGGACTGATTCTTCATATGCTTTGTTGATATCGTCTGTACACTGCTTCTGTACATTGCTCACAAGCTCCTTCTGTTTATCAATGAAATCAACGTATTTCTGAAAGCAAGAGCGTTTCTTGTCTGCCTTGGATTTGAGGTCCTTGATACTCTTTACATGGTTGCTTTCATAAACAGCTGCCTCGATGACCAGACATCCTTTGTTTGTATGCTCCATGACTACACACCTGAAGCAGGCGAATCTCCTGCAATTGGAACAGAAGCACTCCTCATCCTCTTTTGGGTGTTTTCTGCATTTACGGTATCTACATGTACGTACTGACACCTTCCCTGATTGGATCTCACTCATAGCTAAGACCTCATGACTGATGAAGTCTGGCCACTGAGAGTGTGTGTTGTGACAAGTGATACAGAAATACTTGCCACAGTCTTGACAGTAGACAACAGCTTGGGGCTTGTCCTCGGATTTACAATTCGTGCAAAACTGATATTGATTCTTCACGTCCTCTATGAGAGACTTCAAAGCTAGATTTGCGGGTAATTTGCTGACATCTTGGTTTGGGACCTTGGTTTCAGTTCTGCAGACAGGGCATCGGAGCATCTGGTCTTTAACATGACATTCTAAGAGGTTGTCCAGACAGGTCTTGCAGTAGGTGTGAGAACAAGATAGGATCTTGGGATCGGTGAAGGTATTCAGACATACAGGACACTCCAGACTCTGAGCAATAACATTCTTTAATGCATCAGCCATGATTCGAATTCTACAGGAATACGAGATAAAAGAAAAGTTAAAAAAAAACACAATGATTAGTGTGGCTACTGTATGATTCATCTGATCATATCAAAGAGGATTGTTTATCATTCTCCTCATGCCTTTTCCCTACAGAATATAACACTTACAATATATCATATTTCGTTTATCTTGATGAAAAATTATTAATGTTATTCAAAAACTGAATGTAATAATGAAAAATGAATTAATAAAAAAACCTGTTTCGTTTGCTGCTCTTCAGTCAATGTACAATATAATGGGGAAAGATGATGATGATAATGATGATGATAACATCAATAATAATAACAATAAAATCATCATAGTAATTATGATGCCTTGTTTACCCAGATTCTCATCAGTACACATACTGTTTTTCCCCGAAGGCCCTGTAATCATATTACGACCCCAGCTTTTGCCAAGCCGAATCCTGAAAATGTCATGCATAGCTGATCTTTGAACTTGGCGTCTCTGGGGCATTAGTGCCGTGGTGGGACTTGAACTGCGAACCACGTGATTCACAATCAAGCAACCTATCCACTAGACCACAACACCTCTACATGTATCGCAACCAGTCATGCTAATAGAAATTTTGTGAAAGTCTGACAAGTCATACCGGTATACATTCCACCACTTGAAGCCTATGGTTAAAGGTAAACCGTGGAAAACAAAACTGAGATTTTAAACTTAAGTTTCAGAAATGTAGTTTACCATTCACCTTTCAGCATTTTGGCATTGGAAAAATAATCATTACATTATTTCTTAAATTAATCTATAACCAAGTATTAGAAACTTGTGACCTTTGAACAAAAACAAATATGAGCAGTTATCTACCTTCAGATATGATGCAGATAAACAGACCTTATCTTTAACATGGAGTTTAGGCTTTGAACAACTTGGAATTTTGTATATTTTGTAGAGAGGAAATTATATAGATTGCTCTGGCTTGGCAGAATCACTAGCTGAAATGTTAGCTTGTTAAGAATCCCATAATAACCTGAAATATTTACCATGTGCATGCATATCTACATCACAAATAAGAATAATAATTCATGAAAAATTTGAAATTTAAATCACTGCAACATACCAAAATCACTGCAACATACCAAAATCATTATTTTCCACAGGGCACACAAACAAGTTATACTTGGTTTAATTCTTGGCCTAAGCTCAATCACTCTTCATGTATCATTTCAAAGACATTTCTAGACCCAGTCTTAACTATTTAACTCTATAAGGAAAAAGATGATTTTATAAAGCAGATACAAACAAAACTTTTGGGAGTCAGCCTAATAAATCTAAATACAACCATATTGAATGAAAATATAGAAATATGTCACTGTATTTATTTTGGAAATGACATGGACATTTCAATTCACTCACCTCTTTTTCTGTCACTACGTATTGGTCTAGGCGCTATATGAAGTCAATAAACATGTATACTCTTTGGCAGTCTTTGATTTTAGAATGTAATGGTCCACTCTTCATCAGTGGTCCTATATACCTTTGTGTATCCAGTCTCTCTGTCTATTTCTAGTGACTGGAAATACCCAGCAACCTTTGAGCGACAACCAGATTAAGATCGACCAATGAAACCTCAATCTCGTTTTGTCAAGTGTCTGTCGAGCAAATATATTCCTGTGTCAAACTTGAATTCTACTTATGTTACCCCCCCCCCCCCCCCCCATTACAAAACATTTTAAATTTAGAGTCAAATTACCGGTACTGTTGCTAAAGTCTTGTGGAACGGTCCTCCTTTGAGATTACAATACACTCTTTCACGGTTACAAGAGTGCCTGTGCACAGACATGGGCGTCATTTTAATTTACGATTATACAAGTTTACTCGTAAATTAAAATGGCGCCATGTCAATATGATGTGAGCGCACAGCGCAGGCAGTGACGCAACAATATGTGCATCTGAAAACGTTTACTCGTAAATTAAATTGGCGACCTTAACCGTGACAGGGTGTATTGGAATGTTGGAGATGGCGCTATACATGCTAAACACGTCCGGAAAGGAGAAAAGTGAAGATATTAAATGTTAGACCTTATCCTTTACCGGTATTGCACTATCCATCATCTGGTTAAGAGAGCTAAAACGTTGTTCAATTTGTTACAGTTTCGGGTTGTTTACAGACAATGTTGCCTTAATTTTATAGGCCTACAGGACAGGGCACAGACAACCGCCACCTGATTCTGGCAGTTGCGTAATATTCAAACTATTCAAAATATTTTTTACTAAATAAGGAATTAATGCAATTGTAAAGCTTTCAAGCCCCCTGTAGATCGGAAATCCTAAATGTGATCATCTCTCCATTTGTTTTGTATAGGAAATGTGCCCAAAATATATATATATATATATTTTGTATAGTGTATTTGTTTTACACACAGGAGGACCTATATGGAACATGATTACAATTTCAGATTTCGGCCACAGCTATGACAACGAAAATTGCTGGGCGATGTTTAACAAAATCTTTAGTACAAAGCGAACAGAGAATAGCTGTAAACCACAACTTTTCAGATATTTCTAGAACTTGTAAAGACCAATTTCTCTCTTTTTCTGCTTTCATTGAAATTGGTGGAATTTCTTTCTAATACATTTATTCTATTTTTATCTGTTTAGATTTACTAAAATCTATCAACAATATACTAAGAACAAAAACTGAAAGAAATGGAAACACAGACAAAATGAAATGCATTGTTGTTCAAATAATAATAATAATAATAATATTAATGCATAGTTTTTATATAGCGCAAATTACAATTATAATTAAGTTTCTAAGCACGAATATATTTGTGTGTTTGATTTAATACAGGGAAGGGAGAGAGCTCTGTGCATCACCCTGTTACTAGGTCTCAACTGTGAGGAGGATTATAGAGTGAAAGCAGCGTCCGTCAGAGCTCTAGGGGTCTTTGTACTCTATCCATGCCTTAGACAGGTAGGTTATACATTTACAACATGGCCAATAAGCCACTTCGGTGCATAAGTGAATAATGCTTACATAACTTCTATGAACACGTGCATAAATGAATGAATAGGTGCATAAACGTTTATCTTTGCTTTACATTATGCTATGAATGCTTTGGGAACTACGCTTGTACCAGGCCTAAGGGCTTTACTTATGTAGTTCCCCATTTCATATTCTAAATTTGTTTATGAATTATTTTGTATCTTTGTATCTCTCTCTCTCTCTAAGTGCCATATCGTTTGACTTTGGCGATCATGCTGTTCCACAACCCTCGGCTCCTAGCCTTCTGTATTAGTACCACTCCCAGTTCTTTCACTCCTCTCTCTTCCAACAATTTTTGCAGACTGTCCATCCAAAGTATCCTCCTTCTTCCCCTACTCCTTCTTCCCACAATTTTCCCTGTCAAAGCAAGGTTCTCTAGGCCTTCTTTACGTGTAATGTGACCCATGAACTTCAACTGCCTAATCAACATCTCACGTATCATTTTCCTTTGCACTCCAGCTCGTGTAAGAACTTCCTCATTACTAACTTTGTCAGTCCAGGGGATTTTCATCATTCTTCTTAGAAACCACATTTCGCAACTTTCCAAACGCTTTTTAGTATCAGAGGCTAAAGTCCATCTTTGTATCAATGTAATTTTTTAATCAAGAATGAAATAAATGTGAATTGAATTGAATTGAAATGCATCAATGAATAAGGATTACATAATTGTCATGAACACATATAGCAGTTGTCTTGATGGGTTTTACAGTCTCACTGATAGTATCTCCAAAGTAGCTCGTTATGCATCATCTCACAAACACTATCTTTACCACTCACTTTGTTCTTCTCCAGCCATGCAATGTTCGTCTGACCAAAATGGACATTGCATGTTCGATCACATTTACTCTATTCAATTGGGTGTTAAACTATGAGTGACCATTCAAGGTTTGACTTTCTCCTCTTACAAGGAGACTAAAATTTTGAGCCACCCATGCACAAATCTTCATTACGAAAATCATGTGCTTATCAATCGGCCACTTCGGTGATACTATCTGCGCACGGGCAGAAAAAGGTCATTAGTACAAAACTATAAAACCTATCAAGACAACTGCTGGATATGTGTTTGTGACAGTTATGTAATCATTATTCATTTACGCAACGGCCGTTCATTCTATGATACACAGGTGGAATTTTTCTTTTCCAGAGTGCAAACAAAAGGTTTTCATGTAGTACCTCCATCACTTTGACAGTGATTATTCTAAAGCCTCGGTCACAAATGCCATTACGAACTGCTACGAACGCCGTACGAACGATTTTCAGACAATGGAAATTCAGGAAGACAATGGAAAAACAGGGATATTCGTACAAAATTATCGTTCGTACAAACCTTTGTGACCGTAGCATAAATTGCACATAGTGGGAAGTCTCCATGTGTAAAAGATCTGTGGAAAATTGGGGGTCATTTAAGTACAAGTGCTACATATATGTCCAAAGTGGCTTTGATATTGTTATAGCACACATATTAATGGCTGGTATTACTTACTTACTGAACGAGGGCATCAAATACCCCCAATCTTCACCCAAAGCCCATTTTTATTCCTGATAGAAATGTTACCTGATGATGAAATAAACACAAAATTAACTTAAAACAATTTGCAATATTTTAAAGTTCATTTCTGTCTTTTTTTTTCAGGATGTATTGTTTGTGGCTGACACTGCTAATGCCATCTTGAACTCTCTCCAAGACTCATCTGTTAACGTGAGAATGAGAGCTACATGGTCTCTTGGTAATCTCAGTGATGCTCTGCTTATCAACCTGTAAGTACTACTCTAGTATTGTCTTCATTATATTTCCATATTTTATCGGTATATTATTGTATATTCTTCATTATATTTCCGTATTTTATCGGTATATTATTGTATATTCTTCATTATATTTCCATATTTTATCTGTATATCATTGTATATTCTTCATTATATTTCCATATTTTATCGGTATATTATTGTATATTCTTCATTATATTTCCATATTTTATCGGTATATTATTGTATATTCTGCATTATATTTCGATATTTTATCGGTAGAATTTATGTTAGATGTGATGGATTACAGTTAATTTTTAAATAAATAAAAGCAACATTTTAATCATTGTTAAAAGAAGACTGTAAAAAGAAGAAAGAATCGTAAATTGGAATTGAGAGAGAGAGAAAGAGGTGTGAAAAGGTACGATTGGATCAGGAATTGTATTGATGATGAAGATAATGTGCAAACTATATGTGTGATGATTGCTAATTTTCAAATTTGTATGAACATGCTTGTAGGATAGGATAGAAGTTTTCCTGTAGATTGATGTTTTTATCTTCCCCCACCCCCCCCCCCAACAATTCATACAAGGCAAAATAAAAACACAAACATGTTTAGCTTCCTGCCTTTTTGAAAAATAGAAAGGAGGAGGCCCCTTTTTTTCCTTCTTCAGAATGGCCGCTCGGTACTTTTTCCCTGACAGTCAGGCTATTTTTCAAGATGGCCACCAGCATTTTTATTTTTTTTAAAAATCAGAAATAGATCATTTTAGCAGAATTTTTTTTTTTTAAAGAAAAAAGAAAAAAGGATGCGGCCCCCGAAAAGGAAGCGAGCGAGGACGCTAAACATGATTTTTTTTTTTTTAATGGCCCAATACCTAAAATTTTAATTGTTTCTCATGAAGTCTCTTTAGGTTCAAATTCTGTTCTGGAAATTTTCCCTTCTGGAGAATGCATACTGGTACATTTGTGTAAATTTTGTGAAATAAATGAACTGTTTGGCAGGTGTGATAAAGAAAAAATGAAAACACCCGGTGCAGGTGTCATGTGCTATGGGTAAAGTAAGGGTACGTTTTATGCTCACCTTTTTCTGGCCAGAATGAGGCATTTGTTACGTGTTTAGTTCAAAACATGATTGCGTCCTTTCTCATTTTTGTAGAATCACAGAAAAACGCCGATCGTAATCGCCGATCGTAATCGCCGATCGTAATCGCCGATCGTAATCGCCGATCGTAAACTCACAAAAAGGTGCGTTTAGGATCGGCGATTCTGCAAAATCAGCGATTCTGGGGGAGCATAAAAGCACAATCATTTGTAAACGCGTTTAAATGGGGTCAACGCACTGACCTCTACTGCCAGAGAAGTGAGCATAAACAGTACACCGTGAAACTGCGATTACGATGAGCGTTTCAAATCGCTCATTCTGCCTTCAAAATTGAGCTTAAACGCACCCTTAGTGACCACAGATGCAGCTCAGACTGACTGTTTAAACCTGTGATTCTGTTTTAGTGCCCAGAGCAAAACAAACAAACCATGCAAGAACTACCACTTTTTACTTGAGGACCTGTTTGAGAAATTAAGATCCATGCTCCTCGAGGGTACAAGCAATACACAGCTGTGATAGCAACGTAATAGGAGAAACCGAGTCTTCGGCCGCCCTGAAAGGAAAGACGTATGTTACTTTAGGGAGTCTGTAAAAGAATCAGTAGATCAATACTGGCCCCAGAGAAAGAAAGGTCTGTTTTCAGTCATGCTTTCTTGTAATGAATGAATGAAGCTGAAACAGCTATTATTGGGTCAGGTCTAGATTTCTGTCAAGACTTGTTTGTGATCTGTAGCTAGAAATCACCTCTAAGTGACATTTTGAGTGTAGAGCATTGTTATTAAGGAGAAGGTGGAGTCCTGGTAAAAAGTGAAAATAATCTGTGAGTTTTCCCATTCTTTTAGTTCATTGCTTGAAGGATATCATAGTAGCAATGCCACCTGAAAAAGGTATGCTCTTATATTCCATATTTAATATATAAACCTAAGAATAGTTGAAAACTGAAGACCAGGGACCTGTCTTATGAAAAATTGATGTTAATCGCAAGTTATTTATGATTGATATCAATCGTAACTGTGCACATAAGAGATAGAAATGTAAACTTGTGATTGATTCGGATCAATCGCAACTCTGTATATTAAAGACATTGACCAAATGTTAATAATGATGCAGACATTTATAATGCGCAACCCAGCCACCCAGAGGGTGCTCAAGGCATGTACAATAAACAGATCAATAATGAAAGATACTCCTAAAGGTGTTTACAATAAAACATGACAAAATCATTTTGATGCAAGAGTGTCATATACTGTAGGTATCATATTGACAAACAGAACACAAATTTAAGATTAAACTAGATTTACAATGCTTTTACAAGCCAACCTTTTTTAGTAATCAAGCAGTCATATTTTTTTAATGAGGGAATCCTTAATTACATCTTTTAGCTGGAAAATTTGTGCCGAATGCATTGGAATTGTTACCTTTGAAATGTAATCGTAAAAAATTATATTCTTTAACTTAATAAAATCAAAGGAAAGTAGTTGTTCAATTGCAAAATGATAAAAAGGAGCTAAGCATCAATATTATGTTTTATTCTTTGAACAAGACAAAAAAGTGGGATTACACTCACGTACATGTAATCTGATGTAAAATGACATTAGAATAATAACAAGAAGGCTGAAAAATTATTGAAGAACAAAACTAAAGGTCGTCTAGTCCTCCTTTAGTGCCCTGAGATGACGAAACATGATAGTGATTCATTGAATGCCAGGCCCC